>BGZK01002540.1:0-51834 GCA_005406025.1 Eumeta japonica | reverse complement strand
GACCGGATAGGCAATGTAAAATAGTCATGTTTTAAAACGACCTAACATTGATGCTTTAACGACAAACGTTATACGTAATTGGATATTCATCGAGATGTGAACTGTTGTAAAGCCCGCGAAGCTTTCATAGCGCTAGGTGCCGAGTGCGCCGGGCGTGTAGAGGTGCAAAGGTCAAACAAAAGCCTCCAACTCCACGTCGCGCGTCCTCAGCGGTCCAGCCCGACTGACCGACATCCCGTTTGGCACCGCTCACAACGCCCCGGCTTAATTGTACCGACACTTCGCTCTCTCTAACGACCGCGCCGCAATCGGCCGGGGACTTCGGATTCTGCGAGCGATCCGCGCCGACTAATGAAAGACGCGACTCGATGGTGGCGCCGCTGGCGGCGATTTTGTAAGCCGCTATAAATGTTGCCGATTATTTTCCCTTGTATATTATATATTTCGTAGGGTTGTTATATAACCATTTATAATAATAATAGTTTTCCCATAACGTAAAATTTTAAAATATATGTTTTCCTATATCAAATTTACAAACTGTTAATAGAGTGACACTTATTCATACCATTTGTATGATAATACTTTTAAAGCTGTGAATATAATGTAAATAAATTTTCGAATATAAATAAATGTTGTTGCGCCTTTATTACAAACTTTTGTGAATTCATTTTAACAAAAGTCACGTTTACAGGTAATATCTGAAATCAAAATCCATTGAAAAGTGATTTTTAAGAACGAGATCATGGAAAAATCCTTGAGTGCATTGATGATCAAACGACTTTATTTAACTACTTGCAAGAAATAGTACCTATTAAATGGAGGTATATTATGGGTGTCATTGCATTTTCTACGTAGTGTTTGTTAGAATGTTCTGAAATTCTATAACATGTCACAGTTTGTTCATCATTAAAGTTTTACGACGTACTTTCTTATGCTATATTCTTAAACACAACATAAATGCTATTGAGTGCAGTTGAGTTATTTCGCCATGTGCTAGTGAATAAATGTTTTAGACTCTTCCACCATCTCCTTTTTAAACAGACATTTAACAGGTCAATTTTGTAATAATACTCGCGTTCCACGTCTTTTTAACTGGTTTTAGCCCGAAAGACCGTTAATAGAAGAACGTGGCACGCAAAATATTTCAGAAGTAATTTTTGTTAAATTTTACATAGTTTAAAATGAGACGATAAAGAGCTCTAAGAGTTTTAAACTTTCAGCCGAAAAAATATTTTATCATATCCCGAATTATTATACAAATCAATAATTATAAACGATAAATTTTTCATTACATAGAATTTCACTAGGCAAATTATGGTACTTAGAGTACTTATTATACATTAACACGCGATTAACAATCTGTACCAAATTTTAGTGGTGGTACACAACCATGCGTGTTATATTTGCGTCTTCACAGCGAATTAGCAACTATGCAATATCCTATCGTTATTATAAAAATAAACAAATAAGGGTGTATGTTAAAATATACGAAATAACTTACTATGCTTTAAAAGCCTTTGATTAATAAACGCAATAGAAATAAAAAAACTTAACAAATTTCTAAAATTATAAAATTCACAATAACCTTTCATAAATATATATTATGTAGCCTTTTCCAAAGGTTCCGTACTCACCTGGACATCAAATCTTTCATCATTTATTTGAATCGATCACTCTGTTAATTATGGTTCCGATATTATCCCTGCTTGATTTCAGTCTTAGCCCGCTTTTGACTCCAATTTTGGTCCCGATCTCGACTTCGTTCCTTTTCAAAATATACATGACTCGCACGCGGCTTTGGCCGCGTCAACATCTAACTAGTTATTTATTAATATTGATCGTTAACATATCGATCATGATCCCTGTTGCTCCTGTTCTCGATTCCATACCGAAAACCCTAAATTCCTGCACCGAAAACACACGAAATGCCGCAAACACTTTTGTTATTAAACGATCTCTTTTACACTCTTTGATCCCGATTCTGCTCGCGATTCCGGACTCCGAACCGATATTGAACTTGAGATTCAATTATTGCTCAAGAGAGATCTTTGAACATTCTTGTAACCAACAACGAATCGGCATAATAAAGAATTAGTTCTATAATCACGCAAAGTCGCGAGAATAAGTTAGTATGTTTATAAATTATAGCCTATACGTTATTCTGATGTATAAACTATATTACTATATAGTTTCAGATAACTCTTTTCAGCCGTTAAAGGGTGATCGAGTAACGAACACTAAAACATCCACATTTATGATATTAATAGGATATATAATTCGATGGTGGATTGGTGATTAAAATCGTTGACGTTAAACCGGCAGGAGGTTTCTCTATACGATGATCCTTCTACACGGATGAGTAATGCTATATTTCTCCAAGCTAAAAAGAGGGTCTGAATGAGCTGAAAGAGCAGTCAAATTAATGCAAGACTTTCATTGCTATGTTGGAGTTGAGGAAGAACAGAAACAGTGTTTGTTACGTTGTGTACAAAGAGACAGAAAGCTATATCCGGACTCTAACAAGCAAACATTGAAAAGAAAATATAAATAATATACTTTTTATTGTAAAATAATATTAAAAGCCTTTTCATAACGTAGTGTATTCTTATTTAACCAAAAAACATAAACTGTCAAAAAATTTCATATTAGTCCCAGTACGTTTTTTAATTTGAATTTTAAGCTGAAGTCGGCACGGGTTAATTTTATCCTATTGCAATGCTATCTTCTATTTATGTTACTATGATCAAATACAATAAAAATAAAGGGTATGCGTATAAAATTAAAAAAACATCCACCTATCTTAGTTATATAAATGAAATTTTTACACACACGCAAATGCACACGCACAATTTTTTTTCCTTGTATGTGCGCTTGCGGCTTGTTTGTTTTTTGTGTTGTGCAAGTTCTAGTATATGTGGACTTTAAAACAGTAGTGTAACCGCGTCCTAATGGAGGAGTAATTAACGGTGATGGTGATGCTTTTTGTCAAAGGGTGACGATATTTTCGAGACTTACTCTCTTCTTTGCAACCGAGCGCAACGACGCAACAGTAGTAATGCAGAATTCGAACGTTAAATGACACTATTATATAATTTAATCCAAAAGCAGGTCTTTTATTTTATTTAAAACAGTGAAATCACATGATTCATTTCTATTAACATGCATGTTTTTAACATCTACATGGGTGTGGCCACGTTATGCTGTAATAAATATCATCAAAAGCAATTACACATCTGACCATAACTTCAGCCGCACGATTTTATGAGACACTCAGGTATTGTGGCCATAAATAACGTACGTTAATGTTGGGTGCACCTGGGTTAGTCTTTTTAAAAATTTACGAATTGTTATCGCGTGCGAATAACCTTTTGACTCGGCTTTGCAAATAACAAATATAAAATGCATGTGTGGAAATTAAAAATCCTTGATTCTGTTTTGAAGAATAAACTATCTAATGTTTTGACAACGATATTACTGATAGTCTGAAATCGACTTCACTTAAGTAAATCGGTGGATTATAAAATTTGTGCATGGACGGCTAGAATAGAGAAAAATTCAGTTTAACGTATAGCGACAAAATTTTTGAAATCTTCATAAATGTACTCTGAGTTATTTCCCTTTGTAGTGCTGCCCTTGTCAAAACTTTAGTTATTTTTTTCTTTTCGGAACTTATAACGAAAGTTTCTTTTATATATCTGTGCCATTGTATCCTGTAATGAATACTGGAACCTTTAAATTTATATATTTCACTACATGTGTTTTAGAGTCATTTCATTAATCGTTAGAAAGTTATTTATTATACAAGTTTAAGTCATCAGACCACTGCTTTGTCATTGGACATACTTAGATAATACATGAAAAATTCCAGCTCAATGAAATATACACATGCGGTTAAGAATTGATTTGTATTTAACTAAACAAGCTCTCTAACTTATTAACTAATTTTCTAATATATAAAAGGCGATGTCTGTATATATGCTCCCTATGGACTTCAAAACTGCTCGACCGATTTCGATGAAAACTTTAGGAAATCTTCACATTAGCCCAGTGAGTTATCCTGTGATGTTTGATGGCGATTGGGTCAACGGTTTTTTTATAGCATACCGAGAGACAAATAAGCATCCGAGCCACCAGAATATAAGTAGTCACCCCTGCACATGGACACTCTCGACTTCAGAACAATCATCAGTGTTGCTGACCTTTTGGGTAGGAATATAGATTCTTAATAGGATATCTGATGGAGGAAAGAGTGGGCTGATGGGGAGGCGGAGTCTGATGGAGGGAGATTGTGAGGTGATGGAGGGGTAGTGGTCTACTCTCACTCACTGGAAGAAAAGCAACAACGGAAATTGTTATTTCAGGCTTGCATTCTATGAGAGTGTGGTATTGTACCGGCCGAGTCAGCACATTTACGTGTTGCAGCCAAGTTGACCATAGCATGGCTCAACCACATTAAAAAGTATTTTTGTGTCATATTTGTCCTAAAAATTAATGCATTTTTTTGACGTAGTAAGGTGCTATAGACATGCTAAAATTTCGTCACATGACCTCTTATCCACCGAAAGCTTATGGTCATCTGGGTATAATGAAGTCATCTGGCTATATATAATAAAATTACTGGTACCCGTACGTAGCTAGGCGAGCCGTTAGTATTCTAATAGGTGAAACTGAATAAAAGCTTGCAGAAAAGAAAGGTTCCATAGTGTTTCGTGGCGCGCGCCGATGCCAGCGCCACCAGTGTAATGGCAGAGGGGATTACAATTTGCCTTTGTGATGGCGGCGACCAATTACATTAATCTGGCGCACTCGTGGCGTCGCGCTACCGCAAGATACTTGATTAAATTCTATTATTGAAAGGCACCGACGACGGTTAATAGAGAAATGGCTGTGTCTGCTTTGCGCTTTATTTGTGTTTTAATATTTCGTGCAGTAATATGCATCTATGAAACGTGCGAGAAAATTACTTGGAAAGAAATAGTCTTTCGTAGTATGTGACATATATATTGAGTGGGTATGCACAATTGACATGGGTTTAGGGTGACATTGTTAATTCGGCGAACACTTAGATCTTGTTCTACAGGTGTTCTACAGAGGCTGGTATGTGGTCTCGTACTAGATGTAAAGTCATTTAATGCGCCATATGCATCCTCGAGACGTAGAAGGGAGTTTATAAAAGAAAATTAACTTTCTATGAGTCGAAATGGATTAAACAGCTAAATGTTAACTTAGCGGTTTATATAAAAATAGTAATATATAGTATTAAATGTCATGATATGTGTGGGTTATGGGTTATGGTTAAAAAAGTTATGGGTTAAAAAAATATAACCGATAAATACAAAAATTGTGCACCGAGGAATTTGTGCAACGTATAAAACCTGACAAGTACATGTCAGACTAGTACTATAAACTTAAAAACCGGCAAGTAAGTACGAGTTAGATTATAATTCTAAAGAAATCTATGTAACTTAAAAATGCGACAAACAGGAGACAAGTTCGTGCACTAAAGCATATATATAACTAAAAATAACTGCACCGAGAGGAATAATTACAAGCTGATGCGTGTCACTGCACGATACATTTCAGGATGTACTATTGTTTAGAATTATTTCTGATTTTTTGGTCTGTAAACTGAGAAAACGGAAGGAACGTATTATTCGCAGAACGTATTATTCGAATTCTTCGCAAATTTTTGAGTACTGCAGTCAAAAATCGATGCACTAGTGGGATTTAAAATTCGATGATACCTCACGTGCTAGATAAAACAAGAAATTGAGTTCTTAATTTCCTGATTTTATTGATTTCTAGGTTACTAAAACAATTAGAAATTTTCTCACTGATTATAGGGCAAATAATTTTACCGCTGTGGCTTTCAAGGTGTCAGCAAAGTTACTCATTAAAATGGCCGTGGAGTGCAGACAGATATAAACAGTTAATGAAGTTTTACTACGTAGGGCTCACTGGAAATTTCTGCAATGAATGAGAAAAAATTACATAGAATGGTCAAAAATGAACTTATTGTTTCTCGAAATATTCTCCGTTAGCATAAATGCACTTTTTCAAACGAGTAAACTAATATTGATAACATTTATACCCTTCCTCCCCGGTGACCTCGGAAACATGTTTTTCATAATTTTCGACAGCTTCTGGTGATAAAAATCGTTGACCGCGTAATTGGTTCTTAATTTTTTCGAACAAAAAATAATGACAAGTTGCCATGCCGAGATTGTATGAGAACCGCTCATGAGTTCTACGTTTTCCTTTTTCAAAAATGTATTTATCGTTCTGGTAAAAAAAGAAGCAATCATCCGCTTAGAAGTACTTCTCTCGCGCGCTACTTTGGTTGGTTTCGGTTAATCTCGATAGACCCATATGGTCGATTGCTGCTTTGTTTTGAGATCGTAGCAATAAATCCATGTTTCGTCACCTGTTACTATGTCGCACACCAAATTTGTCACCCTTTTCTTGCATCTGGTAAACATGGCATTGCACCAAATGACGCGATCCGGTTTATGAGCCTCAGTCAAATTGTGTGGGATCCATCGCGAACACGGCTTTTTCTTAGCCAAATGTTCGCATAGGATTGATTGTGTTTAACTCAAATTTATGCCTAAGGATGCCCGAATCTCACGTCAGGTCACATACTGACTGTTTCGATTATCTGGTGCACAGCATCGTCGTTTTTTTTTTTGTTCACTACGGTGAACCGGCGATCATCACAAAATTCGTCACCGAGATTAACACGACCGCTTTTGAATTCTGCAATAAATAGTCATCTTGTATGGTGCTTTATTGCCAAAAGCAATTCGGAGCAGAACGAGGCTCTGCCGAGGGGAATGTCGTAGTGCAGGATGATACGACGTTTACGGTTATTTTTATAGAGTTCGTCAATAATTTCCGGCAAACAAATGGTCGTGTACCAATCACTATTCACGGTACGACGATTCTCCAAAACAACAGTAGGCACGTGTCCGGTTTTATTAAAAAAAGAAGCAATCATCCGCTTATAGGCACTTTACTCGTACTCCATTTTGGTTGGTTTCGACTCATCTCGATAGAACCATAAGGTCGATTGCAGCTTTTTTTTGGAGTCGTAGCAATAAACCCATTTTTCGTTATCTGCTACTATGTTCCAATACCAAATTTGATGCCCTTTCCGTGAATCTGGTAAGCATGGTATTGCACCAAGTAACCGGTCCGTTTTCGAGCCTCAGTCAAATTGTGTGGGAACACAGTTTTTTCGTACCCATGTCTTTGTGTAGGATTGATCATATTTGACTCATGCCTATGCCTAAGGATGTCCGAATCTCGTGGTGGGTCACATGCTTGTCTGTTTCGATCATACGGCGCACAGCATCGATGTTTTTGTTGTTCACAGCGGTGGATGGGCGACCATCACAAAATTCGTTACTGAGATTGGCACGACAGCGCTTGAATTCTGTAAATCCGTTATAAATAGTCGTTCATTGCCACTGTTTATAACTGGTTTGATTAGTTCAAACGTGGTTGCACTAATCTGACTGAAAATCTGTGTGAGGGACACCCTTCCATGGCGTCGACCGAAAATAACATTAGTGCTGTGTGACTCATGATAGAGATTGTCAAAATATTGACTTGCAGTACACAAAATCCTTCATAAATATTTAGCATTCAGGTGTATACTCGGTGGATACCTCATGATTTGATCGACACTAAAAAACTCCATCGTATTAATGGGTGCCGCAAAACGATACATATATTTGCTTGTGGTGACTCAAATGTTGCGTACGATGTGGTTACAGGTGACGAAAACTGAATTTACTGTCACGATCCTGAAGTCAAAAAACAGTCTATTCAGTGGTTGTTTCTTTTCAAGAGTTGCGTACTAAAATGAAACAAGGTTGAAACATTGAAAAAAATTGATAGCCTCTTTCTTCGAAATTACAGGTCATTATGATATAATTATTTTAGAAGATAAAAAAACAGTCACTACAGACTCGTATACTAACAATTTTTTCCCTCTTGTGATGGAAAAAGTTCGGGAAAAACAACCACTTAGTAGGATTGTCCTTCCTCTTGATAACGCCTCACCTCATACCGCCACATAAACAAATAACTATTTGAGAACGTTAAGAATAGAAATAGTGGCTCACCCATCTTACAGTCCTGATCTCGCAACATGTTATTTTTATTTATTTCCTTACGATAAAACTTCGGGGAAAGTGGTTTACGGATGCCGAAGAAGTAGTGTCTGCATATGAAGAGGACATCGAAACGACCCTTATGTTCGAGTGGGAAAAGTGTTTCAACTTTCAACAATAAAAAGACTTTCAGTTTTTCCATTGAATGCAGCGATGTATTGATCTCAACGGACCCTATTTTGAAAAACTATTATAATAAAAATAATTTGCTAGTTTGCTCAATTTTTGATTTTCTAACGACTTGCAGATTGATTGAAGTATACATATTTTAATAATTTTTAATGTGTTACCTTATTGGGCACTGCATGATATATAGCGACAGCACTTTTGTTGAAATTCGCGCACGCCGGTGTTAATGTGCATAAAACGGACACAAATGTATTGTTATATTAAATGATTAAATAATATAAAATAAAAAAAAATAGTTAAATATGGTTTTAGACCAATACTAATCAAACGAATTTAATGAAAAAATTTTCACCCCCTGTTAAAAAATATTTATGTCAGTGTATGTAACAAATATAGTGAACGCAAAACATTTAAACTGTTAAGTAAACGAAAGCACCACCATTGTACTCCAGGCGAGACGCACCTCTGATCACATATGTTTATCATTTCTCCGTGAAGCACGACAGCTACTCGCCTAAAACCAATATTTCACTGGTTAATTGACTTTACGCTTCCGACCCGATATATTTGTATATCTCGTGTTGTGAGATTTCATTGAATTCTATTGCCGAAAACCTATAAATTTATTTTAAATGAAAATAAATAAAGCTCATGTTACACTCCAATATTTTTTGCTCGAAATATGTAAATTTTTGTCACCAGTTGGCGTGAAGGTTTAAAGACACGGTCCCTGTGATTCATAAAGATTTGTTGCGTAGTTTTCATTATTCACTATCTTTGTTACCTTTTATGTTTGCTTTTGTCTGCGCATGGGATGTATGCTTAATTTTCGGCTTTATTATTAAGTATCTAGTTAAATTTAACTTATAATACGATCTATCTTTATACACTTCAGCGACAAAAAAAGGAAAGCAAATATGGATCCACCCAATTCATTTTTAATATATATATAGTAATTTTAAAATATCTGCATGATTGATTTTGTATCTTCTAAGTGTTTTGAAGTAAATCGTTAAGTAAATAAGTCTTCCAAAGTTTTCTTAATTAACTGCTGTTTGCCAATTTGGTTAACGACTAACGAAACAGATAAAATTAATTTATAAAGCGCCAAAGGGGCCGATTGTTTATCTCCGCAGCGCCTCGCCCCATGTGCTATAAATTTAAATACTTATCCTCAAGTTACAAAATCGAAGTTTTGATATCTTCTCCACTTGTACAAACAATATATTACTGAATATGGCAAAAGTTGGAAGTTTGACTACATTAAATTGATTTGCTTGATACCTATATTCAGTTTGTGAAGTATAAATTTATGCAGGATTCAATGAAGATGCATACCTAGTCGTTCAAGAAATTCCAATACTTTTTTAGCCGACTTAAAAGTTGGTTATATTTCTTAATTCCCTATTCATGTACTTGAGTGTTTAAATTTCTTCGTCAAGTAATTGGCACTGGTCTACTGAGTCCATATTTTATTAATAGGAAATTTCGAATGGTCTATCATATTTCTCGATGAGTATAGTATTAAATTATTTTAGACAAAGAGGCAAATCAAATAAATACGGTGACAGCAAGCGGACATCTCATTAAACATATTTTTTACTTTTATGAAAAGCGTCTCTTGCGTTGAATTTAAACAATTTTAAATATTTATCACCAGCATGGTCACAGATTTGTTGTTTGTGTCGTGGACTCGATATGGAGATGATCACCATGTTTGGAACACATATTGTCGTTTTATAATTTATTTTGACCTTAAGAATGTTTAGCGTGTTTTTTTCGAATAAGAAAATTCGATCCTTGTTACGGGCAAAATGTCAATCAATTTAAGTTACACTAAATCATTTGCTTCGCAAATTCGTCGGTGTCGGACGTTGCTAATGCGTTAGTGACACCGGTCAATAACGTCGCTCAACCCGCACCGGGGCAGTCTGTCCTTCGATGTGAAATAAACAGATTGTCGGGATGGTAATACTTTTGCTGTGGATGATGAAATTTCTACATGAAAATATTTTAGCTTTTATTTCATTTTTGCAATTGATACACTTCTTAAGTTGTAAAAATTAGCAAGGACGAAACAGAGAAGCACAAGAAAGCTTCCGTACCACCGTGAAATATTGAGTACGACTTATTTTTTAAAAATGTTCAATAAAAAACGAGAACAAAAACTAAGTTTGAACTAAAAACGCCTAAAAAGCACATTTGGTGACCTCTTTAAATTTTTATTTAATTTTATTTTTATTGTTTATTTCTTAAGCGGTCAACATAATAGACCATCTGTGAATGTTTCGAGTATTTATTTATCTATTACGGTTTAAAAAATACAACTCTGTGACAAATGAACGCACAGGCAGCGGAGCCTAAGTAATAGGGTCTCGTTGATACCTTTTGTGTACTAAGGCCTGAAAAGAAGAACAATAAAGTTGAACAAAAAGCGCCAAAAAAAAGTGTGTGTGTATTAGTGTACACACGTAAGAAGTGAAACTTCTTTATGACATCATTTTTCGAAAAATGATTTACTATTTACAACTTCACAGAAATTGGTTGAATAAAGCTAAATTAGATAAAGTTTATGCAAAAGGCTTTTATTAACATAGACATGGATACAAAGTAATACAATTATTTCACCTTTCTGCTACTAAGATTATAGCATTTCATTAATTATAATAGAATTATTACTATTATTGTTATGGTTATTATATATATTTTTGTAATTAATGGATTAACTCACTGATATTTACAATCAAAAACTAAGGTTAACCTGAAATAACCTTAAAAAAAATAAATACCGTAATTACACCCACGTGTTGAATGTATTAGAAAAAAGGTTTAATTACTTACTTCTGTTAGAAATCCACTGGAATTAGAATAAATATCTTTTATTTTTTGCCAATAACTTTATAAATTTTTCGCTAATCTAATTGTAATATTATTTTCACGTCACTACTGAGTTTCAGAAATAGAAATGTTCAGAGTTTCATGTAGAGACTTGGTAATGGTACCTAGAAGGTGATAGGTAAAACTTTTAAATTAATGCGATGTTATAAAAGGCCATATAGAATTGTAGGAAAATTATCGAACGCTGCATATAAAATCGAGTCACTCAATGAAAGAATGTTAGATATAGTTCATGTATGCCGGTTGAAAAGGTTTCAACTTAGATAATAGGAAAATGTAATATATACAAACTGTAAATAGATCTAGGGTGTTGACAGAAAGTATATGTGACAGGTGGCCTTAGTAACAATTATGTTTATGCCACGATGACATTAATAACATTGAAAAAATAAATATGGCGCGTAACGGAAAAATGTTACCCAGAAATAAAGATGGCGCGTAACAGAAAAACGTTACATTGCTATAAAATTTCTCCCATACGCCGATAAAGAAGTTTCACTTCAATAATTAAAAAAAAAACTTATGAAGTCGTCGTAATAATGTCAATTAATATTGATTGCTAAAATTGATAAATAGTGAATCTTGTTGTCTTTGGAGTCAGTTTCATTTAAAGCAAGGTAAAAGAACATACAATATATAAATAATAAACATAATATGAAACGTTAAATGTTGAGTCAAAACTAGACGGGAGACACAACTGTGTCTGATTTATCTTTAACTGTTTAACTGGAACCGACTCCAAAAACAACTGATTAATTGTTTTCGAAGTCGGTTTAAAAAGTCATTGAAATAGGTTTTTGAAGACGGTTTTATTTGAAAAAAATATTTTATATCACATTTTTTAGTTATCTAGTAATTATAACTTTATAATTCATTTAACCATTTAATATTAGAACAGGACCATGGTTAATAAAATCGACCAGGTTTGTCCTTTACTTTTGTATGGAGCAAGTGGAAAAGTAGTTCGGAATCCAAATTTAATGTCCACTGGTAATTATTTCAGGACCTTTACATTCTTAGTGGGTGTACAACTACCAAATTACTCTTATATAAACTACTTAAATTTGCTTATTCTTTACAACGTAAAAGTTCTACAATTTATGCAAATTACATTTTCATTCACTTCCACATTAAATTAATTCACTCTTTTTCTACTACTTACGACTGTAAAGTTGGAATTGTATAAATGAATGAAAATATGTAGGTAATTTAATAAATAATTAATTTCAATTCTGTGTAACTAGGTTTTATTAACAGTCATTGAAGAGTAGTTTTTTCTGGCGACAAATCGCAGTATTATCGCTTAACTCTTAACCGTCAAGGAGTGCTGTACCTCCATCATCAGCTCAGCACCATGATATGATATTTACCATATGCAAAAATTTGAAAAACTAAAAAAAGAGCTCATACATACTATATGCCTACATAGTATGTTTGAGTTTGAGAAACATACTATAAGCCTATATTATTTGAGGGTTCCCTCGATTTTTCTGGAATCTTATCATCAGATCCTGACTTGATGACTATGTAACCACCTCGGAAGTATACTCCATCAAACAAAAAACAATTCGAAATCGGTCCACAACTGACTAAATTATTGCTGAAGATACATAAAAAAATACATGTAGACGAACATAGAACCTCTCCTTTTTTTAAAGTAGTTTAATAAAAAGAAGTTTACTTCAAGTTTTAGTTCTCTAGATAAATTGAATATTTATAAAGTAGGTATTCAAATATAATGCCTATGATTAAGACTTACATTTCTGCATCAGCGTACAGCAGAGCAAATCACTGGTAGTTGTATATTGCGAATGCACTTTTATGAGGCGCAAAAAACACGTTTCCCATGTGAGGGTTCCCTTAAATTTTTAATTGAGTTTTATTTCTATTATTTGTTGTTAAACTCGAAAATTAACAAGGGCGATTGGCTTCAATTTTTAACCAATTTCAAAAAAAGGAGGAGGTTCTCAATTCGACTAATTTTTTTATGTTTGTTACCTCGGAATTTTCGACTGAATGAACCAATTTTAATAATGATTTTTTTTATTTGAAAGGTGGTGCTTCCCGTATGGTTCCATTTCAATTTGGTCCAGTTGTGACAATGCATCTATGACAAAACCATATAAGTCTTAAATTTGCATTAAGTATGTGCGCGACAAATGGACCAATAACTCAATATCACGCCAACTGATTTCGATGATTCTTTTTTTATTGGAAAGGATGTACTTCAAGGGTAGTTTGATGAGAGTTTGGTCACGTTCTGGTTGTAGGATCCATGATAAAGTAATGGAACTCTTCAATTCTTAGGAGCAAATTAACGATAATCGGTCGAATCTTTTATAGGCTATCCGGATATTTGAGTCACCTACCGTAACGTCGTTACGGTCAAATATGATGAATAATGGAACTCCAAAAATAACAATAATTGTAACGACATTATATTATCATAATAATTTGATTGACTTTTAAGTAGTCTAATATTTTTCATTTCATTGTACTTAGAAGAACTCTAAAAAATATTTTGATCATTATTTGTTATTTATAGGTATGTGTTGAGTTAAATTTGAAGTGGGTAGGTACCTACCGATCTTCTTGCGTGGCAAACATATAGATCGTACCTACATAATGATGGGTAGAAAAAGTAAGTTGATTATTAAGTTGTAGAAAAACACGCCATTATTTTTTTTACTTTTTAGTTCATATTAATTTGTTTTGGAATAGTTTTCGTTTTGAAGTCGGTTTTTTTTTGTTAAAATTTTTGTTTTTGATACGAAGTTTTAGTTGAATATATTTGTGTTTTCATTATACTTACTAGCATTTATCCTCGATTTCGTCTGCCTGTTCGTACTAATAAACCGAACTAATATATCTTATCTTAAAAAATTTTTGACTCAGAAAGCTACACTATCTTAGACTAATATAGTCTATTTTTTTTTCATACTTACCTCGGTCTCGTACAAATCGAAATCTTAGCGCAATTGAGAGCGAGAACAAGATCGAGATTAACAGCAACGTCGATCAATATTGGGGATAAAATAACACAGTCAACGTCCACGCGGCGGGCGAAACCGCGGGCGGAAAGCTAGCATATGCCTCATAAGTAAATTGAGGTAGCCAAGTGATTTTTGAATTAATGCTTAACTAAATGTCATATTAAATAAAACTGCAAAAAAGGATTTCAAGTAGAATTCATATCGTGGCTAAAAGTTGTATTCATGAAGTCCATAACTTTATTGGTTTATGTAAAAGACGTAAGCTAATAAAGATATCGAATGCATTTTTTGCCAAGAAAAACGACGATGCATCTGGTATATTTAGATCTGTGATACAACATTGTCACGTCAAATTTAATATTTAGCAATGATACGTACTACACCAGTTTTATTATGAACACGACTCCGCCCACACGAAACCAGAATAATATCCTTTTTCTGTTCACTTTCTGGACACGACTCTTCTTATGATCTCGTTTCTATATCCGATTCTGGATCTTATGTAGTTTTCAAATCTAATCGGAACCCCGATTCGGAACAATAATATACTTATATTCCGGTTACGAATTACACGCTGATCTCGATTTGTTGGCAGTTAATTTTTCATTAGTTTTTGTTTCTGAATAATAATATAATTGAATGCATGGCGGAGAACATGTAAGTCTTAAAAAATAGAATTAGATAAACGTAATTCATTGTTCGACAAAAGATTCATACGGTCTTGAACCCTCGTGTTGATATTATTAGGCGCATAATTAAATGGCAGATATTTGCCAGATTGCAAAAATAAAATTTCGAATTCTTAGTATTGCCTTAAAAATTTCTACATACAACTTAATTTCCTACGAACACGTCTATCGCGAAGGGACGCGGATACATCTGTCCCCGTTGTGTTTGCGTATTGGAAAGCCTTAGTACGGAACGATAAATCAGTCCGAAAACACGTCGGGAGTTAAAAAGAGGACTCGAGAGATGTTCCGGCCGGGGGTATCTCTGGCGGCGACCACTCCGCTAGATTTACGCGAAAACGCCGCGCCGTCGTCCGGCCGCCGCCCGCCCCCCGCCCCTCTCCCGGCCCCCGCCCTCTCCCGGCCCCCTATGAGAACACTCGCCGCCAGGAAGGACCTCTCTCGGCGACCGAAACGAAATGTTCTATTCAAGGATTGAGATCGTCCTTCTTCTTGACATGACTCTCGGATTGTTTCGTCGTCGAAGTTTGTGAATCTATTTTTTTTTACGGTCACCGTTTTAACACTGGTCGTTTGATAAATGATAATTCTTTTAGTTCGAAGGCTTTGTGTGTTTTTAACTTTTTTTTTTGTTAATACTCTCTCCCTTATTTATGTACTTTAGATGCTAAATTGATTGCGTATAAAATGCAAATGTGCAATGTACCGTAGGATGAAAGCTCGTGCAATTTGAAGAATACCTTTGCAGCCAGGACACACTGCGTTAAATGTTTTCGTGAACGAAGTCCATGAAATAACTAGATAATAAAATAATAAAACAAAGAGAATAAGTTCACATTACCATGTGATTCAAACAGAAAATATAAAATGACCGTAAGATTCATTATTAAAAGGTGAACCATCCTATAAAAGCTATATTATTAAAGCCATCTTATAACCGGCTAATTAGACGAACATTAGTTTAATGAATGTACGCATTCTCTGTCGTGATATTAAACATAATATATTCACGTGTTGAAAAACTAAAGTGCGGTCAGCGGTTCCCCGTCGAGAACGAAGATTTTTTCAAAATAATTTATGGAAAGTAGGGAAAAAAAACCAGAGTATCATGTAGTATTTAGAAAAAAAAATTTCATTTATTAAAATTATATTTAAAATAGCAAATTATAAATGATGTGAAAGAATATTAAACAATAAATTTCAAGAGAGAGAGAGAGAGAGATAGTCGCATAGAGGAGGCATAATGCTTTTTTCTTACGTGACGGTGTCCACTAGTCGATTCCTAAAGCAAGCCGCTTTAAGGAACTTTGCCCTTAAAATATTAATACATGTATGTACTTATATTAAAGAATGCTAACGACGTACGCACATTATCAGCGGCGCGACGCCTGCACCGCCCCGACGCGCCCCCTCCCGGCGAGCGCGGGGCGTCGAGGGACGTCCGCGAAATAATAACGCCTCCGTTATGAGTTCAAATTTATAAATTTAAAGTGCGCCGCAGCGTTTTGCGTGCAAACGAGCGCCGACAGCGTGTTCGCGGTACAAACGACGCATTTCATCGGTAGTTTACTTGTTGCGGTATTTAACCGCGCGATCCTATCTGCATAATGCGCGCGCGCGCCCCCACCCCGGCCGCGGTGCCGCATTATTATAATGATGTCACACCGGCGCAAACTCCGATCCTGGTTATTTATTTAAATTAACCGCCCGGCGCACCACGGCCGCGATACCCCATTTCTGGTTTTACGATATTTTCAGTGAGGCTTATCGAGTTTGATATCATTTTGAGGTTTGTATATTTCAAGATTTTGATGACGTATTTAAGATATTATGAAATTTTCGTCATTCGAAATTTTTCTGCAAATATTGTTTATTCCTCTAAAAAGAATAATTTTGGAGTTGCTTCGGATGCGACAAACACATAAAAATATAGTTTGAAAAAATTAAAAAAACACTCTTTCAAAGAACATCAAACTAAAAAGTGAAAAATAACTCTTAATATCAGTTGAAAAAAATAATGAAGAATGACGAAAAATACTAGTATAATTGTGGAAAAAGCGTAGGTTGCTCAATACACGATAAATGCGGCACAAAGCGCCCCACGCTTTTTCCCCAATAATACTAGTATTTTTCGCCATTATTCATTTTTTTTTTTCAGCTTATATTAAGAATTATTTCTCACTTTTTAGTTTGATGCGCTTTAGAAACGTGTTTTTTAGTTTTTTTAAACTATATTTATTTTTCACTATTTAGTTCGATTAATTATTAAATTTTTTTTTCTAAGGTTTCATAATTAGTATTGTAAATCTCCAACAGAAGGTGCACGGATGTAAAATTCTTCTTGAACAATGTAATAAAATTTGAGGTGTTAAATTCTAAAGTAATACTGACTCAGGTAGTGTAGCAAATCTCCAACAGAGGTGAGATAGTTGTAAAATTTGCTTCAAAACAAAGAGAAAATTTTCAGTAATAATTTCTGAAAACAATCCAATCCTGACGTATTTACGTGGAGTTTAATTAAGAATATTAATTCAAATAGAATACTTTTTCAAATGGATGAGTTTATTTTAAATTACTTTTTTGACTTAACATGTATGTCCAACATTTTAATTATAACTTTCAGATCATTAAAAATATTTAGGTAACTGAATACTTCGTCAATACAAAATTACGCTAACACACAATTAATATTGTGTTCCTGACCACGATCGCGATCCAAGATCCTGATTAGGATAATGAGATAAACTTATCAAACTATTGTATTGTCACCGATTCTTGATAAGTGTGCAAAGTTTGAATTAAATCTGTACGTTTAAAGTGGAACAAAATCGAGTCCAAAGGAGTCGGTCACGAACTCACAAACCCACAAGCACACAACCATACAAGTAAAGCTAATAAAAGCGTTTTTAAAAGGGCGGCATGAAGTTTAAAATGTGACTACATTTTGAATGACGTGCTAAAATTAGTTGATTTTCGGAAGGATCAAAATGCGAATTATGCTATAATTTCGAAGACATCAATGTATTGTTTTTCGTAGTGATCATAAATAGAAAATTTATGATTTCGTATTGCCTATTTATAACTATTTTACATATGCGGTCTTATATCTCGTATTAATTTCAAAATTTATACTCCCTTTAGAAAATAGTAGGAAAAAGAGGGGAAATATTTAAGATCCGTTTGTTTTCTTTGATATATAATTAATTGTACATTTATGATTATAAAAGTATTTCAAAGTATTTCATAACAAACCATATTTATTTGATATGTCACATAAATCACTTGGTCGAATATTTTTATAGTTTATCTAACTCTTAGTTTATGTATAGAAAGTCGCAAATTTTTTGGCCGGTAGATTCGGAGAGAATAGACCGTGACAGAGATAAACCGATATGAAAGTGATCCTATAAGAGTTGCGTTTTTTCATCAGGTATACTGATTGCTATAAATGTATGTAGGTTGTATACAGATCATTTTAAAGGATT
The DNA here is from genome assembly GCA_005406025.1 of Eumeta japonica. NCBI lineage: Eukaryota > Metazoa > Arthropoda > Insecta > Lepidoptera > Psychidae > Eumeta > Eumeta japonica. The sequence goes on along the minus strand of BGZK01002540.1, from coordinate 33,463 downwards.
TTATAATTCATTGCCTGTTTGCTATTGTTATGTAAAAAGTTATTACCTTTAATGTAACTTATATGGGACTGAAAAGTACGATATGAATGATACAGTTAAGACAATGATAAAATATTTTGGAAATAGAACTAATAAGCTTTGTTGGTAAGATAAAAAAATATTCAGTAATTAAGATAAAACAAAAACGGAATGTTGGCTTATTAGTTAAATAATTATTATGTAATAAATTAGAACGACTTAGAAGCTTATCTGTACTAAAAGCCAGATCATAGACCTCACGACAGTACATAATATTAATCATAATAACGCGCCGGCAAATCTTATGTTATTACGAATGTAAAAAGTGGCGGGAACTATTTATAGTAGGGTGACCTGTACGCTCGTTTGTCCTCTATATAATAATAAAAACTTATATTTCAAATTTAAAAACTTGTTTTATTATAAAAAAAATTATTCAGACCTTCATCTAACAACTTAAAAGGTTTTTTTTTTATTAAAATGTCAATACCAATAATTACCAAGTCTCTTAAATAGTTATCAGGTCTTTCAAAAGTATCGAGTCTTTAAAAAAAAAAATAAGAGTTGCGACGAGAAATGTGTATTAAATAGTACATAGATATATTCTTTGGATTGCATGGACAACGTATTTAACTTAATAAGAATAATTAAATAACCCACAAAAATTAATAAGCAAAAATTTGATTCAAAAACCTCTTACTCAAAATAATTATTTATTTTAGAGCTGGTGCCAGCTAAACGCATATTATACCACATGGGGCGGTGTCTCAGTTTTCATAATTTTGCATCCTTTTGACTCATAAATCACTTCACGTTTTGTGTTGAAGTTTGTAAATGTACGCATTCATTAAAATAATTTTTTTTTGTAAGCCTCGCTTTGTCCAGGGTCTCTTTATTTTTAGTTGGAGTGCAACCACTCTCGGATTGACAGTTTTGTCTGGATAGTTTCCAAGATCTTTAAGTTTTCGGAATTTTCTGCAACTCACCGGAAAGTGGGAGAAGGTGCCTAAGCAAGCGGTAATATGACCTGCTCTACTAGGTAACTAAGAAACTACTCAACCCGTTTCGGCAAAATGTCTATTTATATTTCAATCAGTGTGAATATATTGCAATGTAAGTAATCTAAATCAACTAGTTAAATTTTCGAGAAATAATACAGTATACGTGAAAAGTATACATCGATGATCAACTTATAAAAATGTTTTTTTACGATTTCATGAACAACGATACGATTTGTGTTGTACAAAAATATATGGAACTACTTAGTCTATTACATTACTACACTACAATAAAAACGATACAAATCAATTAAGCTTTCTGTGACAAATCGATGAAATAAATAGCCAATAAATATATGTGCATCAAATAAGCATTTTTTTTTTTTTAATTCGGTTAAGAATTAACACTACATTAATATATGTACTTTATTATCAACCTTCCTAAAAAAATTAAAGATCATATTAATGTTTAGTTTGAGTCATATTTAATTTTTGTTATTAAATGATGATTTCACCGTCTAAAATAATATATAAGTAGAACTTTAAGACCTACCTTAATAGAATATGATTTGACCCATCCAAATTGTTTAAGCCTTTTACGAGAAATCAATGAACACATCAAAAATATACGCGTCTAGGTGAGAGAAATTCCTCTTTTTTGCTGTAGGTTAATAAGATATTAATCGGGTGTACCAATAATTATTTAGATAATAAATAAAATGGTTTACACTGTCAAAATATATTTTGTTATATTCCTGTCGGCCTTTTTCCTATTTTCCTAAATCTTAAACGTAACTCTAAATTTGCGTTAAATCTATACGAATCTCCGAATGAAATATTATAAATAAATAACTAAGAAATAATAATTTCTTTTTAACTATTTCTAAAGTTAAAGTTATTTTTAATGATTTATAAAAATCGGACGTACATACAACAAAATTATTATAGTAAGGAAGCCATCAAAGCAAATTTTTATTAGGTTGAAAAACTGAGCTCGTGCAGTTCAGGATGGTGCACTGAGGGTTCCGTCGATGATGACAGCCTGCGGCGGACCCGCGAAGTACGAAGGGGGTCGAGGAGGCAGCATTTTCGTGAGACTCTTAGATCCAAATGCACCAACGATACTCGAGATTTTAAAATCGTAAATGCCAAAATCTCGACTCAGACAAGAATTTCAATTCGGTGTTGAGGGCCAAATCTTCCATTGTTACTCGAGTTGAATTAAGACTGATTATAAAATCACAAATGTCAAAATCTCGACTCGAGGAAGAATTTGAAATTCATAATCGAGTTTATTTTGATGTCGCTTAATAATTTTGAATTAATTATGAGCTTATGCTGATTTCAAGTTCTATTGAAATCAAGTTAAGATCCGATAAAATTTCTTCAGCATTGTCCTATTGGAATTGAATCAATTTTTAATTCAACTTCTCTACATCAAATCATTATTTTTTACTATGATAGTTTATCATGTACATTAATATTTTTTGAATCTCTATACCTACTATTATCAAAATGCATCAATACATCCAAAATTTATTGCAGTTATAACTTTCTTGATGCATTACACCATGAAGTAAGTTATTAGAGTTTATTGTCTTTACAGTCGTCTGAAATTATCCTATTGGTGCGCAAATGCCATATAATATTCCTGCTTTATTGTACAGTAACATATTGAAGTAATACAAGATTTGCGCAGCCCCAAATGGATCAGTTTAACTCTCGCATGAGTGCCCATTGCCGTATCGAAGGATAGGAACAACACACATGCGGGTAGTGTCTAACTCGGTCAGTCCTTAGTTAGCCCTTATTGTAAACATAACGGTTATTGAGTCGCAATCACACACACACACACACACACACACACACACACACACACACACACACATATATATACGCAAGCTTTTTTCATAATATCTCCTTGAATAGTTTTCAAATAGATAATATGATGAGTAAAATGAGATAAAAGATTTATTCCGACATTGTTTTGATATTTACGTTGTGATCAAAGACAGTTCGTGAAGTTTAAAATAAATTGATTAACCTTTTTGTAGAACGGTCAATACTAAATGGTAAAAAGATAACTAAATATTTGGAAAATCCAAAAGTGCACGACTCATAATGTTCATTCGTTTTTGTTAATAACTATTAAACGACACAAATCAAGTTAACCATTTTCAATACCAATCTCCGGACAGTGGATCTCAAGCTATTAAAAAAATGGATCAAATTAGTGAATTTTTACGCTCGCTATCGTGTCCGGAACGAAAAAAGTGTTGATTGACAGGAAATTTCTTTTGACTATTTTGATAGTTTTTTCTAATTGTATTATGTTAAATCGATTTGAACCAGTGATAGAATTAATCTTCATTAAATTATCTATCAAATAGTGCACAGGTTAATAAAATTACATGAATTATTAATCGTGTTATTGATGAAAAAAGTTACGAAATTGAGGAAAAAAAATTATTCGTTCGTAGAGCACTTTCTTAATGCTTCGCATTATGAGTCGTGCAATACCTTGTAAAATTGTATTTGCGAAGTATGTTAGCTCAAGGGCTCTGATGAACGAAACTTAAAAGGTTTTTTTCTTTAACTGAATTACAAAATTAAGATTAAAAGGAAAGTTTTCTCACTACAGTATTTCTTACTAATTTCATAATAATTATGGGTATGATTTGAAAATGACATTGCGAATTTCAGTGGTTACGCTGCGTTCAGTACCTACTTTTATGATTACAATTAACCGCGTAAAAGAACTTTGCGGAAATTAACCACTTTACATATCTAACAAACTCTGCGCTATCTAATTATTATTCTTGATCGTCCATGAAAGAACCTTCAACTGTGAAACACTGCGATTTCGGAAATTTCAATCGACCGAGCTCACGACACGACACGACACGACACATCGGTCGTCGCGGCCTTTTATGCGACGATGAGGCGGCCGAACGAATCGATGTGCCCGCAACACGGTTCGTTAGACGTCCAAACAATGAGTTCATTAGCATCGTAATCGGTGCGGTGTCCGACCGCCGGCGGTGCTGCGGACGCGTCCGGCCGGCGGCGGCGCTGCGGTCGCCGGCGGGCGACGCGCGCGGCCCGTGATGGTCGCCGTTACTTGTTTTAACCACCCGGCATAAACGGTTTGATGACGTAAACCATTTATGCGTATTGAAATCGATACGAAACCGATGAAAACATTTTTCCTCGTCTACTAACATTTCATTCAATTACTTAGTAATTTCGCCCATTTCATTGCCACATAAATGTCACTTTCGAACCTTTCATGTTGTATATTGATAATGATTGATAAGACTATTGTGATTGTTATACAAATAAACTGATAAACTGTCAGATTTTTTCACATTCTGTTTTTGGAGACTTAATTTATGGTTCTGCATATGTATGGATTTCAATAGTCATCTGAGCTGATACCGCTGATGTCTTCTGTGTGTACAATATAAATATATTTATTACTCAACGGAATATTTGAATTCTATTTCTTTTTGTCCACAGATCACATACGAGAATTCTCATGTGGGAATTTATTCTATAGGACGTTGTATATGGACGAAGATAGAAATACGCTTTATGTTGGTGCTATGTAAGTATTTTTTGAGCTACAAAAAAAGCTTCAAAATGATTCTTTCTACAACAAAATATCAATTTATAAGCTACACACATATTATATTATATTTCTCATCGTCAAATAACAGATGAGAGTTTATGTTTCTGATATTGGATTTAGTCCTATTATTATTTACATCAACAAGGAATTCAGCTTTCGCGGGGGGGGGGGGGCTCACTCTAGGGGGGTCGTGACCCCTATGATCATCCCTCTATCCGCCCCTGATTTAGGTATTTCAATTAAGTAAAATTGTAATCATTGTTGTTGGTAAGAACTTAATATAAAGTTCGAGCTGAATGTCTGTCTAAGTCCTTTGAAAAAACCACGAAAAGTCCACGAAAACCACTTATCCAACTGTCATGTCTTTCTTTTATTCATAATCGTGTTATCTGGCTAAGTTATAAGATATATTTGATTACATAAAGTAACGTACGAAATAAGCAGTGACGTTAATGGGAATCAAGTCGCAAAAAATGCTGTTGGGACGCTTAAATGGTTTTTGTTGAGTAAACCATAAGACATGTATCAAATTAATACGCTATATAATAAACGGCACGAATAGTTCGCTTCTGCAACACGAAAATTGTGTTAACATCGTCTGAGTGACCCCATAACAAAATGCCATAGGCCATGAGACTATGAAAAGTACTGAAGGATAAGCTATCGCCAAAATCATTAAGGTTCGAAGAATATGTTACTACAGTAATTTTTTGAAAAGAGATCAACCCCACATACTTAACTCTGCTCTAAGATATACTACAGCAAAGAAAAAAATTGGACGCCCTATTTATACATTGCAAGACTCGCTTCGACAAGACTTAAGTTATAGGAACCAGGACGAATGGGCCACATTAACTCAGAAAATGGCTGCAGATGAATTATACCAACTCCCAGAAACGGACACTGAAATCTCTATGTATACATATTCATTACAGAAGAAACAAATTCATGAAAAATTGATATCTTAAACCACATATGAGTTATCACAACAGAAATCAAAAGGGAAAAAGCTACATTAGTAAAGAGCAAGTAAAAACTTAAAGATTGCAGATGAACCACACCAACTTCCAGAAGCAAACTCTAAAAGCTCTGCATCAAACAGAGAAAACGGTGCACGGAAGACAAACGGAAGAAATTTGCCCTTTCCTATTATATTTATTGATACATTATAGCATCTATTACCTATCGTGAATCCAGTTTCTGACTGAAGGTTGCACTAATGCCGGTTGGCTCTACACTCCTGCCACTTCTAATCCAAACTAAAATCAGCACTCCTCCCCTATAATTAAGCTCCCTTCGATGTATTGAGACTTGTCCCTTTCATTCATTTCAATTGGCTGAAGGTTGAGCCATCACGATGATCATGAAACTTAACTTTAAACAATAATTCTGTAATCCACGTATGCGGAGCCGCAGGCGCAGTTAGGAAAATAATATGCAAAAATTTAAACAGGATAAAATAAAATGCGTTTCGGAATATAAAGACCGTCAAAGGTAAAACATATGGACGGACGCTTAGACAATCGTAAGTTTAATAATAGAGGTCCGTTGGTATCCTTTGGATAGAAACTCTAATGAACCACTAATATAAAGTTTGCTTCTGCCAATAACATTCATTACGTTAATGACGCTATTAATGAAATAAGTTTGTCTTCTAGAAACATCTAATACAAACACAACTTACTACTCATTTTTTTTTGAACTAATACGCACTTTTATCTATTATATGTACCTTACATAGGTATCCAACAAAATCAACTAGGTGATTACTTACATGTTTATATCTCGATGGATTTTCGAATAACGCCACTTGGTCAGACAAACTGTGATTTATTAACTGAGTTCGTATAGCAAATAAGTTATTTGTTTTGTTGGCGAATATCTGTCCAGCTACAGCGATATTCAAATTATATTGTTTCTATTTGATTACATTCATACATTACTTCTTTGAGATAAATACAGCGGCGGGGCATATATTATGCCCGTATACGACAAATTATATATAGGCGACGGGGCGGCCGGTGTGTCGCGCGCAAACCAATTCATTGCAATTTATTCAACTCGCTGAACGACGGTATAAATAAAAAATACATGTATGAAGATTTAAGACTAGAGGGGCGACGTGACTTCATAAAGCTTTTAGGCGTAGAACCCGCCCTCTGCTGGAATTAAATCGAGGGCTTTTTGACATGAAGTTAATGATACTACTTTGTTTTTAAAATAGTATGAAATTATGACGATACAATTCCATTGCAAATATAACGGAGCAATATCAGGTCATTCAGTTATAAAGTTGTGACAATATTAAAGTTAATACACATAGGTAAAACTATTCTATTGCATTTTAATATATTAGTAAGCTATTATTATTAAAACGATTATTTGTTTGTTCATTCGTTTTTACATTTTCCTATACTACTCATCTGATTAAAATGTAATTTTAATATCTGCGGATTCCTTTGTTTTGAATTTCGCTAATAAACTTTTTTTCCATCACATTTTTACAGCGGTGTGCTTCAGACTCTCATTTGAAATAATGAACTGTTAACTGTTAAAGTAAAAACTAAACATGTTAAAATAAGTTGTTTCAATTTCACAATTGACAGTTTACTAAATTAATCTTCAACATATTTATATTTGTGACATTAAATTAATGTCATAAATGCCAATATCTCTAAGATTACCGATATTTTGACATGTTTAGTTTTAAATTTTGACAGTTAGCAGTTACCTATTGCAAATGCGAGTTCGAAGCACACCGCAGTTTGTGAGACGTCCGGCATCTGTGGTGCAATCAGTAAAGCATAGTTCGTGCCAGATTTTGAAAAAGTTAAGTTTTGTCTTTGCGACCCGCGTTAGTGCCATTGATTAGTTTAAAGTGTAAAAACGTTATGTTTTATAGCAGATAAATGACGTAGTTGCATTATCCTCCAAAGAATTCATTTTACTTCCACGCAAGCAGCGCCACGGGACAAAGCTATGTCTTAACGAAAATTTGTTGATGTCTCTATTTTATATTTTGACGTTGCATAATAATGAAACACTTATACAAAAATATAATTTGATTTCAACTCAGCGCGGTCGAAGTATTTTACTCGTTTATAGTTTGTTGATCACTCATGTATTATAACTGTATGTTAACTTAGAAATGTTCCCTCTGTGTTCAATAATACTTTGCAAGCTTCCTATATTTTCTCAAATTCTCTACTTTCTCAATTTTCCTTTCCTTTTCCTTACCAAATTTATTATAAATCTCTTTAATTTCTTTTATTTTGAATTATAATAGCTTCATAAATATGAAATATGGGGATTTTATTTGCACACTGTCAAAATTAAACATGAATCGTGAAGTACATACATGAATTTTAAGCTTGCGTAACAGCTCAATTTACACTGAGCGATTTAACATCAAGCGACCAATTTGAGTAATATTATTGAAGTGTGTGTTATCGAAAACAAAAATAATAACAAATTGGTTCAACGGCTTAGACCCACTGTTAAAGGTATAAAACATTAGTGATGAAATTGACACTCGAATACTCATTTAACTCCACTCCCAGTTATTAATATTAGAAATGGGTACGAATGAATTGTTTCGAATTATTTTGAAAGTAAATTAGATATGTGTTCAATCATGTGACGAATGTAAAGGAAATTCAAACTATATAAATATACTAGCTGTCGCCTGCGGCCCGGTTCGCATGTATTATACTTGTATTTATTCCGATTTTTGCGTAACTGTGGATTTTTCTATCCTTTTTTTTTTTGAGATCAGTTCCTGCAAAAAAAAGTAATACATGTCCGTCTTCGGGATGCAAACTATCTCCCAGGCGAATTTCATCTAAATTGTATCAGTGGCTTAGGCATAAAAGATAGATAATATACACTTCTCGTTCCTTTGAATACGTCCGCTTGAACAGGATTATGTTAGTAGTAGCAGGTGCTGTGCGACGCTCGTGCTCGCTTCTGTATATGGCCTGTAGTGCCTCCTTGGCCCCGTCCTGTTCTGTTCCATTTATAAACAGACTGAAATACATTAGTTCTTGATAACTTCTTCGGATCTCTAAATCAACCATTGAATCATAAACCACTTCCTCTGCGCTAATAACAATGTGAAAGTTTCAGTGAAATCGGTCAAATTGTAAGGATTATTCTTAGTATTCTCACGAGGCTCTAAATCGAAGAATCTTAAAAATGTAGTTTTTATTTTTTTCATCGGGTTCCAGCTATCTTCATGTTGAATTTTATAAAAAATCCTTCAAAATATAAAGGTTGATAGCAATTTTAAATTTTCACGGAACCCTAAATTAGTAGCCTTCACATTTTCTAAAATTATTTTACCTTCATAATTGTAGATAAGGACCAAATGTTTAAAGAATAAAAACATTCATTGAAATGCTTTGATTAGTTTTTATGTGGAGCGCGCTCATCAACGAACCTAGCTTTAATATCATTTATATTGATTTTATCGCTTTTCCATCAGAAGAGAGCCTTTGTGATATATTCTATTGAATTGCAATTACTAAATTCGGTGCATACGAATCTTTCAAAGTTAAAATAATAGTTAAAATGAAATTGTTCTATTTTATCTGTCATCGTGCATAATACTCACAATGGCAACGAGTCGACACTGATTATATACAAGTCGGGACACAGATATGATCACTTCTTTTTAACTGATATGACGGCACGTTTATTACTCATATTAATTGAATTGGAAAATTGAACTGGAGTTCTATTATTGTCAGAAATCTCAAAACTCCGATGTTTTACGTCTGTATGGTACGCAATCGCGAATTTTAAACGATTTTCAAGAAGATCGTATAATCTTTTCGTATATAATATTATACATCTCCAATCATTATTTTGAGCATGACGTACGACAACAATTTGTGTGATATTTCTCTACACGTCTCCACTAATACACATCTTACATGTGTATATAATAATAGATATACTATTTTTGTAGCGTGAAAAATAGAATTGGATTTCAATTTAGAATTATTTAAAAAGATCGAATATGATTTTGGTCGCGATAACAGCGGACGACCGTCAAAGGCTCGGCGGGGCGGCGCGCGCGCCCCCGGTAATTGGATTAGGCGTCGATACGAGGGTTCGTTGATTCGCGCCGGAGACGAGCCCGCCGGGTGGAAAATTAAAGACAAATTTCAAAATAAACATATTTCTGTTTGTCGTGCGCACGTTTAAAATGGGACAAGTTTGTATTTGGTGAATAAACTGCAAATTGTTTTGTTACAGGGATAGAGTTTTCAAATTGAACATGAGCGATATTAGCCAGTCACATTGTGAAGTGAGTATACAATTGTTTTGTCGTTATAAATTTTGAGTTGTGAGTACTTAGATTATCTTCATTTTAAAGCAGATTCTTTTTTTGGAATAAATGCATTATTGTTTAATTAGAAAAAATATTATATCATTTCAATTTCCATAATATCAGCGATTGAACAACTAAGTAATATTAAAGATATTATAGTTGTATAGAATATACAAACTGACTAGACATAACAACACAAAGTGTAAGCCAAAGAAAAATCGATTAAAAATAATAAAGCGTACGTCATCAACAATTGTTCATTACCTCTTTCTTGTAAAAGAAAGTTATACAGGTATTTGAAACAATGCTAAGAAATCTCTAACGTCACAGCTTTCTGATAGTATATTGACTCATCTATTGGTAATTTATACCATGCAAAATATGTGCGTTATCTTTATAGTTATGTAAAAAACAATTTTATTCAGTGTACTTTATTAATTAATTGTGTTCGACTCGTATTAACCAAAAATCTGTCATTTTAACTACTTCATATCGAAATAACATTAATTGTACTTTTTTTTAATTTTCTTACAATTGTCTTCAAAACCGCCAGCCTTGCGTTGAATAGCAATTTTATATATCGTATCTATGTAAGTGTATATTGGTAGTGTCTTAGCTGTTAAACAGTATGCTCATAAGTCGTCGCGATACAGAAAGACGCTCTGCTGCTGGAGGCGAGCAACGTGGCGCGCTGCGTGAGCAAGGGCAAGTCGGAGCCGTTCGAGTGTCGCAACCACGTGCGCGTGCTGCAGCCGCTGCGCGACGGCCAGCGGCTCTACGTGTGCGGGACCAACGCGCACAGCCCTAAGGACTGGGTCGTCTACGTGAGTCGTTTGATCGATTTGATCGACCCTGGCTCACTCTGATCAATTTTGACCGATTTAAGAGAAAAAATAACACTCACGAAACAATAAAAATAATTATTATAAACCTATTAATTGGAATTAGGAAGTCGGCGTCAGTTAAAAGTTATCAAGTGCGATCGTGTCTCAGTTTTATAATTTGACATCCTCAGTGTGTACTTCGCGCTTTGTATTCATGTTTATTGATGAAGGTGTTAAGTTTGATTACCTTTTACTCGTTTTGTGTTCATCGCTTTCATCAAGGTAATTTTGTAATTTTATCTTGCTTTAGCTGGCAGCGACTCTAACGATAACTAATTGATTAGCTAGACTGTTACCTTTAGGTACTTTTGTGTGGAGAAAGTGGAAGACTAGTTTCGGCTTTGATTACACAAGAAATCATATTAGTGTCTCTACACTTTTAAGTGACTTGCAATCATTCTCGAATCTACAGTTTCGTGAGGTCATCGATTAGGCCGGTCTGTTCCCGGAACCTTCAAGTTTCTTCTTACTAACTAGAAAATGGGAACAAGTAAACAGTGATAAAAATCGCATTATTAAAAGCTATTGAACAGTTTTCGCTAAAAATATTACCATGTGCAAATCTCTGTAAGTATATAAACCAATATAAACAACCTGAATCAGCTGTTACTTCTTTGAGAATTAACACAAAACCCTTGAAAAGGACCCATCGATATCAATTTTATAATAATAGCTTTTTTCGATTTTATACACATTATGTTTCAAAGTTAAAAAATATGTATGGAACCAAATCAGTATCTATATCAATAAATACAATATAAATTACACAAATCGATTCCCTTACGAAAAATCTAAAAAAACAGAAACGTCGAATATCGTATCTCCTCTCTTTTTCGAAATCGATTAAATATTACTTTTTAGTGATCGCCGTAATCAATGAAAACGGACAGTCAACGCGTGAATAGAAATATAAGTTATATTATTACGTCTATAACATTGTATAAAACTTTCACTGGCTCATGTTCCATCTGTTAATGATTTTATTCCCTTAAGTATTTATATAACCATGTACAAGACGTACCTTCAAGTTCAAAATCGTTTCTCTCCGGAAGTTTGCGCTTAGAACACATAATGTATGGGCTTATGCCACTAAGGCGGAACGTAGGAAGGATCAGCTCTCTTGGTGAATGGGCACTGAAAATTATTACGATGATTTAATGCAACTACATACATTTGGTATGCAGCGTTGATAGTAAATCGATTGTGATTAGATACAAATATTTTTTCAGTCAAGAAGCTACAAATTAGCTTTTACTAAAACTCCGAAATATTCGTTATGGATATGGTAGTAGAATCGTTAAAAGCAATTTTTTTTATTACTTCTATTAATTTTGTAAAAGCATTGTTCTAAAAGTCTCGTATTTCGCCAGGTCTGCTTTTACGCTTATGTTATATCGCCTAAGTTCATCGGCTTAAAATAAATATCTGTCGCAACAGTTAAACTTGACGCATTTACCGCGCCACGAGTACGTGCCGGGCGTGGGCCTCGGCGTCGCCAAGTGCCCCTACGACCCGGCGGACAACAGCACCGCCGTGTGGGTGACGGAGGGCAACCCGGGCGGTCTGCCCGCCCTCTACGCCGGCACCAACGCCGAGTTCACCAAGGCCGACCCCGTCATATTTCGAAACGACCTTTTCGACTTGCGCACCGGACAGAAGAAGTTCAACTTCAAGAGGACCCTGAAATACGACTCCAAGTGGTTGGACAGTGAGTGGTTAATATTTTATGATAACCTAATTCGATTGATATAAACGTTATTTAAGTGCCGTTTTAGTTAGATTTTTTTTATGTATTTTAATCCGTTGAATTACATGTCGTTTTGTTATATCTGTAGGCAGTTAATGTATCTAATCATATTATTTTTAACGAATTTTCAAAAGAATGGTATTAAAATAGACAATTTTTAAAAATACATGCAACTTGTGATCTATAAAATAAACATCGTTGTGAAACTTTGTCCGACTTTTTATCTGTCTTAATTTGAAATTCATTAATTTTAAAGATTAGAGAAAATGAAATATACTAGTTACGCAATAGTATACATATACATATATATGCTCCGTTTTATTTTTTCTTGTTTATATTTTGTTTTATTTATTTTAATTTCTTGTTCCCTTCCCCATTAAAACGATTATTGAAATATATTTCAAAGTTTTAACGACTGCAAAATACAAAATAAAGCATCACCGTGTCAATTTTCAAGATTCCACTTCTAAAAATTGACTGTGACACACGAAATGCAGGCACACAGCGACCGGAGCGATTTTATAAGTTTCAATTTTTACTTATTGACGCACAAGATCACAAAGCTAAGATTTGACGTTTTTAAGAATCCGTAATCTTATCTCATCTTTTAGTGTACATTATAGTAAAAATATAATCTGTGTTATATAATGAATAAACAAACCAACATTTGCCCGTGGTTTCGCCCGCATGGACATAGAACAAGTTCTTTCATCTTTAATATCGACCGATTACGCTATCAACAATGATCTCTATCTCGGTCCCGCCTCCCGATCCGGAACTCGGTCATGTTTTTGATTCCGATTGTAGTCTCGCTTTAGATGTCGATTATGTGTTCGATTTAATTTAGATTAATGAAAGCCTCAAAGGAACTTGTGTTCTAACACCGAAAACACCCGTTGCTGCTAATAATTTTTACTATGAAACAGTTTCGGTCCAGCTGTTGACCCCAATGCAAGTCCAGCGACGATTACGATTCCGGGCCGATACAGAACTTGAGACCTTCACTTGAACATTTATTACCAATGACCAATCGCGATAAACGAAAAAACGGCGCGAGTACGTATGCGCGTGAGAAGTTATACTTCTTTGGCGTAATTAAAAAATTGTTTTTAATTCAAAGCAAATAATTCATTAAGTATAATAAAAGGACTGGAGTGGGATGAAGTTTAATTTAAATTTAAAAAAATTAATTAATTAATATTTATTTTCTTATACAAAGTATAATATCAATTTTATCTTTTATATAAAATTGTAACAATAATTTTGTAAAAAATTGGAATATATTAACATTATTTTCTTGCCATTCTCCATGCCATTGTTGCCACATTTTGCATTCAGCTATACAAAACTCACCGAGCGATGCCACTGGTGAATTTGCTAATTCCGCCTATCTTACAGTCATATCATTATTATGAGTAATGATATCCTTTTTTTGATAAATAGCTAGTCTTCCAGCTTGAATGTTTGACATATCAGCTATTAGTAGTCTGAAGTTGCTCGTTGAACCGCTTAAAAACAACTTAATACTGCAATTTTCGTGTCACCCCGATAAAAATTCACTCTCATCATTTTTTCGCAACGCGCCAAAAGAAGTATAATTTCCGAAAATTTATTCAACATTCACGCGGGCGACGCCGCAAGTAAAATCTAGTAGTATCTTTCTACATTATATCCTATATGTTAACCTGATGTATAAATATGTATTATTGTAGTTTCGTGAAAATCTGTTGATACTTTTTGCATGAAAGAGTAACAGACATCCATCCATCTTCACAAACTTCAACTTTTATAGGAACGAGATCGGAATTGAAAACAAGATCGGTCAACATAAAAGATGAAGGAATAAATTCTACGCAGGCAAAGACGCAAACAAAAAGCTAGTGTCTTAATAATTTGGTTCTCTGTAATCCCGCAACTTATTATTTCATTTTCAACTTTGTCATTCGGCTACGGAAAGGTAACACAGCTAGATGCACTCGACGTACACTGAACTATGTTTTCTTATTGAAATTGTTTTTTTTTTGTCCAAGCTATTAGTAGCTTATATTGTATTAGTACTTCATAAGAAAAGATTAATGTACTTTACATAATAAAAATTCTGAGTCCTGTTAACGTATTTTCAAGTAATTTAAAAAAGTATTAAACGCTGTGGATCCCGGACAAATATATAAAGGAGAAGAATTAGAATTAAGATAGGATTCGCATAAATTACTATAATTTTCGAAAAAAATAAAAAGCTTTTTCAATTGATTTATTGTGTTTAACATTCATCAGTATTATCAATTTTTTGACACGATTCTAGATCAAATAAATATCTTAGCAATACGCATTTAAATAATTCTATTATAAATATTTTTCTTTAAATTAATATTATAATAAAAGTGCTAAGTATATTATTATTATTTCAATTTTCTGAATTTTCATGAAAGTCCTATCTAATTGCAATCAAAGTTGATGGGAAAATATAGTGTTATAATACTTTGACATAAGACTAGATGACAGGATCGACAAAATTACAGTGATTAGAGTTTTGACGTCTGGCTTAAAAACTTAAAAAAATGGCACTAAATATCCTATATAAATATGAGTAAGAGGCCATTTTCAATCCAGAATAGAATTTATAAAAATGAATTTGAATTTACAAATCCGTGACGCGATTGAATTATATCTGTATTTTTAGTAAAATTTAAGATTTAAAATAACTCGCCATGTTTTAACTAATAGAATGCTAATTATTGTAGATAACGAGATTCTAAACAAAATCTTAAAGTGGAGGAATTTTCAATAAATAGGTCTTGGCTCTTTGAACTTTTATCGTCATTACTAAACATTTGATGTTGAAAATATATTCTGCTCCGGGGCTGTCAATTTCGACTCGCTACCGTCTGTCAAACTTCTCGTATCAAAGAAAAAATTGTACACAAGTGAACGTTAATAGAAAAAAAATAACTATAAAAAAAAATCTTATCTGAAATTAAAATTTTCAGCGAAAAAATACATTATTTTTATATTACTTGAGTTTTTTGTGAGGATTGGACGGTCTTTTTGCTGTTACCTACATCAAATATCGTTTGATTACTTGAAAATATCTCGTAAATTGAGTTACTTGACGAACATCCACATCTATTTAATAAAGTTATACATACTACTTGGTTTTAGTTGTTACACATATCATTTTTCTTATTAGTTATCTAAATTTGCAAATATTTATGTTTCAGTTGACAAAGGTTTACGTTTTATTACAATAATTTGTATTCTGTGTTTCGATAAATGATACTGAAATTTTATTTGAATAATTGAATACAAAATATTACATTCGCATGAACATGAACATCATAAAATTAATCCCTTTTTGTAACCCAATCAAAACAGATCGACGGTCTTGTTAGTTTAATACATATTAATGGCATAAATAAACAGGCAAGAGACGTCTCAGCGGAGTAGATGAATGAAAGTACTAGATTTTGTTATTTACTTACTTAAATTTCTGTAACAACGAGGCCTGTATCTAATTACATTTACCTCTAATTAGTTCATTTTCACAATAGACTTTAAATTACAATGAAATCATAACTTTTGTTACGTCAGATATGTTGATCGCCCTTCTGCTGAGAAAAGCCTTCCCTCAATCATTTTGAGGTTCAGATTGAAGAGCTTCAAACTGTCTACGCCGCTCCAGCTCGGGCATAGAAGACTGCTATCAACCTTTTTTTAAGATTCGCCCTTTATTAGACCTCGAATCGTCACGTTCTGGATAAAGCCAACGCCCTTAGCCCCTGAGATACCACCGCTAGTCCGATCGGTTACTTTATAACCAGAACCCTTAGACGAAATTAATCACATTAAAACTTTAGCTCTTGACTTGAGTTAGCACTTAAATATCTTCAAAGTACTTTGAAGCAAAATAATTTTTTAACTGATTTATAGCGTAAAAATGAACTGAAGATTTTGATTTATCCTTTATTAATAGACTTGGTAATTAAACTCCGGATTCTGAAGGAAAACCATTAACTACACTTATTATTTGTTTAATCTAAGAAAACGTTTTCAAACTCCTAGCATCACAAAAATGTACGTATATACTCTGAAAATAAATCGAATATATTAAGACGTATTACATACAGAATATTTAACGAATTTATTAAATACAAGTTCTTTTTGTGTAGCTTATTTTTTTTTAATACACTTTAAACGAAAAATAAATGATTATAAATGCAAATCAATTTCATTTTTGTTTTAGAAACAAATTTTGTGGGTTCGTTCGACGTTGGAGAGTACGTCTTCTTTTTCTTCCGAGAGACGGCCGTAGAATTCATGAACTGCGGCAAGGCAGTCTACTCGAGGGTGGCCAGGGTCTGCAAACAGGATAACGGTGGAAAGCATATACTCAACCAGAACTGGGCCACTTACCTCAAAGCGCGCCTCAACTGCAGCATCCCTGGAGAGTTTCCATTTTATTTCGACGAGATACGTGAGTCGTTGTAATATTCAAACTGTTGTCTTCAAACTAAAAAAAAAAACAGGTTTCCGTTCGAGTGTCGTGCTATCGGACGGGTTTCCGCTGAAAAATCCTTATCCGAATCACGGAGAAACGATTTGTAAAAGAAGCTAAATCGCCGCTATGAAGCGACTTTATTATGGAAATCGAGGACACGATAATATTCTTAGTGTATTTTCCAAAAATCAGCCAATCGGGAAAGAGTGTAATATTTTCAGCCTGTTTATTGATAACCATCGTGATCTTGTACTAACAGCGTTTCCGGCTTCGTTCGTGCGGCCACGTTCACGTCTCATGATAAATGTGCGCTTTCCATCAAAATTTATTTCATTTCTAGTTTTATTATCAGTATTATATTTATTAGTCATTACATGCCTGTAAAATATAATTCGGGAACGGTATATGGCCTTAGAGATTTTGAAAACAATTTAAAGAAATAATTTTTTCTAAATCCAAGCCTCATTTTGGCTACCGACCGCTATGTTGCCTTGACTGATATGCACTGACATTTGGTGGCATTTTATGACCTACGATCACAAAGTATTCAGTAGATCAGACACGCCAAGTGGACGAATTTATAGCCCAAAAAGTACGCAGTTTATTGCATATTTCGTCGCCGCCTCAGCGCTGCACGGCTTAGTCAAATGCTTGTGTCCTTCCTGTTTGTGAGTAATCAAGAAAATGCCTTAGTGTGTAGTTGTAAACTGTATAAATTAAAGCAAAGTATTCAACATAAAAAATGGTGGGGTCTCAATCACTAATAAGTATATTTTAGATTAGTATTTTATTATTTTAGACTAAGATTCCGCGATCACGATTAGCGTTTGGATAATTATATTTAACTGACCCTAAGATTTAGAAATTAGCCACTACTATCCAGCTTTAAAATATGTAAATGTGACCTAGTTATTGTGTCCAACGATAAGTCAATTAATAAGCAAAATTCCATCGAAATTAATGCTTATTTCTGTACCGCCTGTAGAATAACAAACTGGTTTTTATTAAACTTTATAAAAATTCAATTATTTATATTGCAATTATAGTTTATATTGCGAGACATAACAGCTATTTTGTTTACATCCCTAATGAATTTAAATCACAAATATCCAAATAATGTACAGAAAGCGTGTATCAAATGCCCGGCGACACCAGCCGCTTCTATGCAGCGTTCACGACGGGGGCCAGCGACGGCCTGGTGGGCTCGGCGATCTGCTCCTATACCATGGAAGACATACAAGAAGCCTTTGCGGGTCGATTCAAAGAGCAAGTAATAAATAAGTTTCATACTATAAGCTTGCCTTTACGACGTAAAAAAATACCGAAAAATTAGATTTCACATTATTCTAAACATAGATTAGATAGGTTATTATAATTATGTTATTAAAGCCTGCAGTCGACCGATTCTAAAAGCGGAGTTAATCAGTGACAGTATCTAAATCGATCAGGCGACGTCGTCGTCGGCGTGGCTGCCGGTGCTGCGCGCGCGCGTGCCCGAGCCCCGTCCCGGCGTCTGCGTCAACAACACCGAGGCGCTTCCGGATAATGTTCTCAATTTTATAAGGTTAGTTAGTATTCATAATCACATTAAAAAAGTTTCCCTTGTCGCCCTTAAACATCAGGGCTTATCGGTGCATATGTCAATCGATGCTAAGCTCTTATTTTGAATGATATGGAATGACAGATTTGTTAATGTTTCGGTCAATACTTTAAAAAAATAGTTAAAGCGCGTTAATGTTTTTGTAGAGATTATATGCGTGATTGCAGGAACAGAAAGCTCTCTTAATATTTTTACGTTTCCTTTTTTTATCTTACAAGTACATATAGCATGTAATTGAAAACGATCGATAATATTGGAATGTTAATTTTACTCCATTTTCTTCAACACAGATAGATAGATCCCTTTTCTATTTTAAAGTTTTGGAAGTAAAACTTCTCTACGCACTTGAGAGTAACTCAGATTTTTCTCAAACGGATGTAACAGTTTTCGGACGGAAGTGACATTTCATTCGTTACCAACATTATATATATATATACATATGAATTGATATATATATATATATATATATATGAATTGATATATATATATATATATATATATATATATATATATATTATGAATTATATATATATATATATATATATATATATATATATATATATATATATATATATATATATATATATATATCAATTCATATGTATTGGTAACACTGCGGATATACAACTGCTGTACAGTTAGACATTATTTACATGTATAACGTGGAGTTAGCCCAAAATATTATAACCCTACATTTTGTTTCGACTTAATCTTTGTGATCACAGTGCTTATTTTAATTAACAATTATTATATGAAGATTTTATGAAAAGACAAGGGTATTAAAAAAAAAATACTTTTGGAACATTATAAAACAAGTGTTGTTAAAAATTCATATGACTGACTAGAAGGAAAATTTTACCTCTTCATAGGTAAATAAACGCAAAAATCAGCAAATTAATCAAGACCAGCGGCCTAACAATTGTAGGTTTGTAAATACCAAAATTAAAAATATAATCAACAAAATTCATAATTCCATCGTACCAAAATTATAAAGCCGATCAATAAAATTTATAATTTCATTATTAAAACCTTGCACGCATATTCCATTCCTTTTACGTTTGCTTTTTTTTTCAAATATAATAATGAAATATTATGTGATAGTGTAGGGGGTCAAAATAAAGAAAATTATATTTACATGCAATCCTTACGTATACGTTCAAATTAAAGTCGTTACCGTTAAAATACCTTTTCTAAACGCAAAATAATAAATATAGCGTGGACCGCCCTCGAACAAATAAATATACCTTCATCAAAGCCTCCCAGTCCTTATATTAAGATGTATCACGTCGTAGGCACTTTTAACTGCCGTATCGGCGTAGATTGTTTCCCTTTACCGGGACGGGTTTAATCTCGAGCAGCTCCCAATCTCGCGGCCTCACATTAGTTTTGGGAACACGCCGCGTGCGCATTCTAATTGGGTCGTGCGTCTTAATTGACGTCGCGCTACAAAACTCTACGCACAGACGTGTCGCGGCGAGAAGACCCACTTGCGGCCGTGTCGCTCGTGCGCCACGCCCCGTCGCGATGTTTCCGCGGTCGCGTCGGCTTAGATTGATTGCGTGTAATTTTCTTTGGGCGGAAAGAGAAGCTGCATAGATGCGGTAGAATTTTCTTTCAAGAATAAATGGCTAGTATGCTGTTTCAGGATTGAATTGTGGAAGAACAATTTTACATGTTGCTCAAAGGTAATTACTATTTTTTTTAAATAAAGTTAAAGGAAAATAAAATTTTTCCCGTTACTTTGAAAAAATAATATTAGACACGGTCCACGCGCCAGTCAGCTTGGTAACTGTGAAAGTCGTCGAGTGGGCGGAGTTCTCGAATGGATTTTTGAAGTGAAAACTTCTTTAGGCGCATTGGGTATTTTTTGAGTTGGCAAAATAACATTGAAATCGCGACACTGTTACCGTTACGTAACCGACACCTCTGTAAATAAGTATGTACTTATATTGTGTATGTACGTATGCCAACATACATACATGCATGTTGGCATTTTTGGAGATGGGAAAAAACTATTGAACTCGCGACACTGTTACCGTTACGTAACCGACACCTCTGTAAATAAGTATGTACTTATATTGTGTATGTACGTATGCCAACATACATACATGCATGTTGGCATTTTGGAGATGGGAAAAACTATTGAACTCGCGACACTGTTACCGTTACGTAACCGACACCTCTGTAAATAAGTATGTACTTATATTGTGTAATACGTATGCCAACATACATACATGCATGTTGGCATTTTTGGAGATGGGAAAAAACTATTGAACTCGCGACACTGTTACCGTTACGTAACCGACACCTCTGTAAATAAGTATGTACTTATATTGTGTATGTACGTATGCCAACATACATACATGCATGTTGGCATTTTTGGAGATGGGAAAAAACTATTGAACTCGCGACACTGTTACCGTTACGTAACCGACACCTCTGTAAATAAGTATGTACTTATATTGTGTATGTACGTATGCCAACATACATACACATGCATGTTGGCATTTTGGAGATGGGAAAAACTATTGAACTCGCGACACTGTTACCGTTACGTAACCGACACCTCTGTAAATAAGTATGTACTTATATTGTGTATGTACGTATGCCAACATACATACATGCATGTTATTTTGGAGATGGGAAAAACTATTGAACTCGCGACACTGTTACCGTTACGTAACCGACACCTCTGTAAATAAATATGTACTTATATTGTGTATGTACGTATGCCAACATACATACATGCATGTTGGCATTTTTGGAGATGGGAAAAAACTATTGAACTCGCGACACTGTTACCGTTACGTAACCGACACCTCTGTAAATAAGTATGTACTTATATTGTGTATGTACGTATGCCAACATACATACATGCATGTTGGCATTTTTGGAGATGGGAAAAAACTATTGAACTCGCGACACTGTTACCGTTACGTAACCGACACCTCTGTAAATAAGTATGTACTTATATTGTGTATGTACGTATGCCAACATACATACATGCATGTTGGCATTTTGAGATGGGAAAAAACTATTGAACTCGCGACACTGTTACCGTTACGTAACCGACACCTCTGTAAATAAGTATGTACTTATATTGTATGTACGTATGCCAACATACATACATGCATGTTGGCATTTTGGAGATGGGAAAAACTATTGAACTCGCGACACTGTTACCGTTACGTAACCGACACCTCTGTAAATAAGTATGTACTTATATTGTGTAGTACGTATGCCATACATACATGCATGTTGGCATTTTGGAGATGGGAAAACTATTGAACTCGCGACACTGTTACCGTTACGTAACCGACACCTCTGTAAATAAGTATGTACTTATATGTATGTGTATGCCAACATACATACATGTTGGCATTTTGAGATGGAAAAACTATTGAACTCGCGACACTGTTACCGTTACGTAACCGACACCTCTGTAAATAAGTATGTACCATATTGTGTATGTACGTATGCCACATACATACATGCATGTTGGCATTTTGGAGATGGGAAAAACTATTGAACTCGCGACACTGTTACCGTTACGTAACCGACACCTCTGTAAATAAGTATGTACTATATTGTGTATGTACGTATGCCAACATACATACATGCATGTTGGCATTTTGGAGATGGGAAAAACTATTGAACTCGCGACACTGTTACCGTTACGTAACCGACACCTCTGTAAATAAGTATGTACTTATATTGTGTATGTACGTATGCCAACATACATACATGCATGTTGGCATTTTTGGAGATGGGAAAAAACTATTGAACTCGCGACACTGTTACCGTTACGTAATTGACACCTCTGTAAATAAGTATGTACTTATATTGTATGTACGTATGCCAACATACATACATGCATGTTGGCATTTTTGAGATGGGAAAAACTATTGAACTCGCGACACTGTTACCGTTACGTAACCGACACCTCTGTAAATAAGTATGTACTATATTGTGTATACGTATGCCAACATACATACATGTTGGCATTTTGGAGATGGGAAAAAACTATTGAACTCGCGACACTGTTACCGTTACGTAACCGACACCTCTGTAAATAAGTATGTACTTATATTGTGTATGTACGTATGCCAACATACATACATGCATGTTGGCATTTTTGGAGATGGGAAAAAACTATTGAACTCGCGACACTGTTACCGTTACGTAACCGACACCTCTGTAAATAAGTATGTACTTATATTGTGTATGTACGTATGCCAACATACATACATGCATGTTGGCATTTTTGGAGATGGGAAAAAACTATTGAACTCGCGACACTGTTACCGTTACGTAACCGACACCTCTGTAAATAAGTATGTACTTATATTGTGTACGTATGCCAACATACATACATGCATGTTGGCATTTTGGAGATGGGAAAAACTATTGAACTCGCGACACTGTTACCGTTACGTAACCGACACCTCTGTATAAGTATGTACATATTGTGTATGTACGTATGCCAACATACATACATGCATGTTGGCATTTTTGAGATGGGAAAAACTATTGAACTCGCGACACTGTTACCGTTACGTAATTGACACCTCTGTATATAAGTATCTACATACATATATCGGCCCCTTTAACGACGTTAACACGAGAGTTGAGTTTGGGTTGAAATACATTGATAATATAACTATATATGATATAAACATATATTGCGTATATACGTACAACATAGATATATGTTCATGTCGAAACTTATCGTATTGTATTTTTAAATTTACGTTTTAGGCAATTATTTTACATGCAATTTTTTGTATGTAAAATAATATGCATTATTTTTCATGTACAATAGCGCATTAAATGAAAATTGTAATATAGTTTTTGTAGCAGTAGTTTCTAAAAATGAATAAAAAACAATTAATATTAAAGTATTTCCCGCACAATAAAATATTTCCTGACAATTCAGAAAATATTTACCGACAATTCAGAAAGTACACACGTAATTGTTCAAGTTTTCACTTCTGTCGGCACTCCCGGAGTGCCACTATACATTTTTTTATTTTACCTTTTTCATTGCGTGCACGAGGTGCGTCCAACTTGCACGAAACTAAAAACCGAGGACGACCTCATCTAGCGCGGCCGGCAAAAGCATCGAAATGCCGTCGACGCGTGGCCGCCCTGCCCTGTATACCGCGCGTGCTGACGTTCCTATTCTCGGATTCATGATAAAGGATTCATGTGCAATTTTTTACTGTGCCCGTTGCAACTACGAAACAGATTTCCATCAGCGGTGTTTCCGAACAATTACACATCGCGACTTTCAAATAAAACGTGTACCAAAACGACGGCTAAGCGTCGGCGATTCTTCTTCATGTTGCGGACTTTGATGGGCGTCTGTCAGTCGTTGTAGGGTGACCTACATTTTCGTTTTGTTAAGAAATTTCATATCGACTAAATGCACACAATCATTCCATTTATTACAAGCAAATTCATTGCGACTTATATTAGTTATTTTCATCTATGTTAACTGAATAAGTACGTATTGTAGTTATCAGATGACATCATTTTTCTGCTAACGAATCAGCAGTTGTAAGTACACAAAATCAAAAGGCAAAACATCCAATAAGAGTATCAGTAATTGAAGCTGTAATCAAAAAGACGCTCACGGTGGTCCAGGTCACACCCGCTGATGGACGCTGCGGTACGCCACGAAGGAGACGCGCCCGCGTTCTACCGGCGCGACCTGGTGCTCACCACGCTCGCCGTGGACCGGCAGTTCGTTGACATGCTCGGCGACGACTTCACCTACACCGTCTACTACGCCGGGACCAGTGAGCCGTTTTGAAAGATCAATTTTAGCTTTAATATTTCTATTCGTTTTTTAACACGAGTGAAAGAATTAGCAAACGTACAGTTATTTATTGATTACAGTCTTTTTTTACGTAAGGAAAGTCATCGAAGGATTGATTTGCTTACATATTTCAGCAATTTTCTGTGTGTTTGCTTATTATTATATAGTTTCCAGTTGGTGGTTGTTGTTTATATATAATTTGCTAAATTACGTAACGTAACCTGAAAATAGGAATTGAAAATTAAGTAAATAGTTCTTTTAAGTCAGAGTTTTTTCTGTATCGGTTATTGACTTACAATTAGTGTGTCTTGATATTGTGTCGATACGATAATTATATTTCCTTGACAACAGAAGCAGAATTTTCTTCGTGGAAGCTCGACTCCTACTTAATGGGTTACACTGTTTTCTATGCGAGGCTTGGTTTGCGTAAAGTTTTTATCATTTGTATTGATCCCACTTCCAATAAAACTGGTCAAATTTTGTTTCTGAACTTTCTTTCAATATTAGTTACAATCTCGGTACCGGTTCTGATTCCAGACCCATATTTAGTCTCGGAGATTCAAAGCAGAATCGTGAAAGATTCCATCCTCGGTCCTGATTTCGCTTCCAATCATGAATCCGATCCCGGGCGCGATTTCAATAGCGATGCCGGTCTCGTTTCTAATACCAATATATATAACTATAATACATTACTCGTTTAGTATTATACAGGTGCAGTCTATGCGTAATGCGCAAATTTTAAGAAGTAAACGGATAATGTTTCACCTTTTTATAATAACTGGGATCTGTTGTCGGTTATAACAGGCGAAGGCGACGTGTACAAGATAGTGCAGAGCGCGAGCGGCCCGTCGCGCACGGCGGACGTGTGGCACGCGGCGGCCGGCGAGCCCGTGCGCGCGCTGGCGCTGTCGCGGCGCAGCCACGCGCTCTACGTCGCGACCGACTACCGGCTGAGGCAGCTGCCGCTGCGGGCCTGCGCGCATAGGTTATAAATGTGCAGTCTAGATTGTATGCAATCTTGAAACGGATATAAAGAATGATTTCGACGATTTTATTAATTTAAGTATTGCAAAAAAAAAAAATTGCTGCAGAAGGTTAAAATACGTACAATTACAAAGTACTCTTATTGTATGTCAAGTAAATTTACTACCGACTCAAGAATACAAGTAAAAGAAGGATTAAGAAACTTTTTCAGACCCGATTTTCTTCGGAACTATTGAGCACTTTTAAATGTTTGAGATTTTTACTGTACTGTATTTGAAATTTCAATTTTATATCTATCTTGTCTGGTTCTTTCACACGTCTATTAAATCTATTTCCGATTCTCCTTAAGGTACGACAGCTGCGTACGCTGCATCCTCGATCCCTACTGCGGATGGGACAAGGAAGTGGGCGCCTGCCGGCCGTATGCGCCGGGCTTGCTGCAGGACGCCACCAACTCGACGCCGGCTCTGTGCGATGCGAGCGCACCCCAAAAATCGGTTCGCGCCGGATACGGGCAGAGCGTGCATTTAGCGACTTTCGCGCGGACCCCTGACGCCCTACGGGACCAACACGTTATGTGGTACCATCACTCTAGGGAGAAGGGTCGATATAGAATTTACTTCAAGTGAGTTTTAAGATTGGTATGACACATTCCGTACCTCTCGTTTATTCTTTTTGCAGAGTACTCGATATTTACTTTGAAATACGTTTACAATGCACTTGGTCATACTTTTCATACAATAATAGGTTATCAAATTTCTGTTTGTAGTTCTAAAATTAATGCAAATATTCAAGTGGAATATTAAATTTATGTATAAGATTTCATGTTTTGAAAATTTTCGTCAGTCTTGATATTTCCTCAGAATAAATTCTGAAATGGCTAAATTAATGTTGATGAAGCTTTTAACGGCAATTGTAGGTATTTTGTTTAAAATCTGCTCCTTTTTATTTTGATATCTGAAAAGAATTTGCAGATAAAACCATTGTGATAAAATTAGAACAAATACGATAGGCGATGATCGATCGGTTTGGGGTACGAGACGTGAATGGCGCGCTAATGAGCGCTTTAAATACAGTACAATTAATTGATTATGTATATAAAAAAAATATAAGCTTTTCGTGTCTGAAAATAGAAAATATTTGCTCGCAAAATTGATGTGGAGATGAAAAATAAGTAGTGGAATTTATTTCGATAACATTTAGAAATTGTTTGAAATCCTTATCTTCTTGTAGGTTTGTTTTTGTAAGAAACACGGGAAGCGTTCTTACTCACTTTAAATGAAACTTTTAGGACATTAGTTAAATTTGGTAACATCTCGTTTTTAGGGTTCCGAGCCAAAATGGCAAAAACGGAACTCTTATAGTTTTGTCATTTCCGTTCCGTCCGTATGTCACAGGCATTTTACTCAAAAACTACAGGGTGTATATTAAGGAAATTTGGAATATTAGTATCTTGTATAAGCTGTTACTAGTTTGGTAGTTAAATAACAAAAATAAATATTTCTAGGGAGTACTCCATATATGTGAACAGAAGCTGAAAAAATATTTTTCATCTGTTATCGACGTGTGGCACAAGTTTCGGTAGTTCTTTTAAAAACGTTTTAAGGTTTTTAAGCATTTTTTCATTAAGTGAATATTTTCAGAAGTAACCGCTCTGAAAGCAGCATAAATTGTGCCCCCCTCCCCCTGTATTTTTTAAACCGTATATCTGAAAACCAAAAAAAAAATACGAACATAACGCCTTAGTAAATACTTTCAATGAAAATTATTTTGACTTTGACCGGACATACCGTCTTTGAGTCATTGCCGAAAAACTGTACTTCTCATCCGAAGAACGTAATACCATGAAGGTATGCTCTTTACTGGTGCACTTTTCTTACACTTGTTTAAGAGTAATAGTCGTCACACCTACTTATTTCTCTAGTTATAAGCGACTAAAGTGCTTATACCTATTATGTACAGGAAACATGGAAAAAGTGTAACAACCTATTTTTTCATCTGTAATGCATTTCTTTGTAGTAACGGCTTCGGAACCCTACACTGAGCATGGTCCGCCATGTTCTTATCCAGTTTTTAATTCATTGTATTCGGGTCACTTGGTCACGAGACAGACAATTAAAATTAAAATAAGTCAAATTCGGGTCAGAGCTAAAGCCAGAATTGAAATCGGTGTCGGACTCCAGGTTAGAATCGAAAATGAGATGAAAATAGAAACAGTCCTTTACATAATAGTATGCAAACCTTAGAAATAATAACATTATTTGTAAGGTTTTTTACAAATACAAGAAGTTTTTGAGTGTAATTATAAAATTTACCTACATACAATCTAGACGTAACAATTCCTATATTGTATTATTTTAATCTATCTATATAAAAGAGCAAACTGACTGATTGATATATCAACATACACTCCAAACTACTGTGTCTAGAAACTTGAAATTCTGTAGATTGATTTCCGTTATAATATAGGCGAACATAAAAAAGAATTTTTACAAATTAAATCCCTATAGGGTAAAATACTAGATATTATATGGAAAATTGAACACGCTAGTTCAAATTTTATATTTTATTTAATAATTACTAATAAAAAACAATGATATACGTCAAAATTTTTAAGGTAACTTTAGTGAAATAAGGGCTAAAATTGTTATGAAGAAAAACAAAAACGTTTAAAGCTATTGACACCAAAATTTGCATTTCATCTACTTATTACAAAATAAATGTAAGGGGTAAAATGTTGTATGGAAAATCGAAATCGCTATGTGTAGATGAAGACTAGGGTCGCAATCAAAAGCGAGACAGTAATCGGAATGCTGAATGATAAAATTTGACATGAGAGCAGGATCGGGATCGGAATAGAAAACTGTATAGCGATAGGGATCTTGATTTCGTAAGGAATTCATCTTATGTATACGCGGGCGACTCCACGGGTAAAAGGTAGTGTTATTACATAAATATTGGTCAAATATCAGTCAGAATCGTATACCGAGGGTTCTATACACAATATCACATTTACGGTTAATGGGGGGAACGGAATTTATTTTTTTATTTTAGGACAAAACCTCTGTAGGTATGTTTTTCCTGAAGGAAATAGTACGGATATTTTAGCGATGAAAGGAGGAACTCGACATTCGACATGAGCGAACAAAAATAATTACATTCAATATATTGATTATGAATAAAATTTTAGTGAACTCTAAATACTTACATATTAGAAAGGCTGGTACATTTCTACGTGAATTATGTTTCTTATAAAATCACTGTTTCATAAAACACTTTCAGTTTCAGCTTTTTCTAAAGTACAGAAAATTAAATTTCCTATGAAAATAATCGGGATGGATATTTTTAAATAAAAATTAAGCACGCTTACTGTGGCAATGTGTCAGAGGCGGCATAAATAGGCTGCAGCGTACCTATTTATGCCGCCTCCAATATTATAAGCGATCATCACAATATAGCGGCATGAATATTATAAAGAAATCTATAAAAAGCAATTTAAATAATGGAAGATGTGACCTAGTATTGTCTCGGGGGTCTAACCTGCTTAAAATATAAGTAGTTACAGTAGCTAGTTTTGAATACGGTGAAAGAAGAAATAATGTGTTCTATACGACATTTATTTACTCACGATGAAGTAACGTAAATGCAAAACGATAAATGTTTGACTGTCAAATGATTGAATATCAATTTAGATATTCCCTTTGTAGTAGAAATTTTAAACCTAAACCTGTGCGTCTATTTAAAAATTATAATTCAATGCAACAAAATGTACAAAAGATTTAAGATCTATTAAAAACATTATTTTATTTTTTTCTCCCATGTAAAGTTATCGTATCGTGTATCACTCTTTCAAAATATTTAATTACTATACCCTAAACTAAGAAATTATTTAACATTTTTATCAATTAAAGTCTTAAACATCTTTACATCGTTACTTCTAGCATTCACGCCTCAACAAACACTGTTTATTATAATATTTCTGTAATGTTGGAGACATTGTTGAAAATCACTTATTTTCGATGTTCGATTTCGGTTGTCGATTTCTAATCAATGCACAAGCAATGATTAGAAATTGATTATTACAAAATAAATTTATTTTGTTTTTAATCAAATTTCCTATTTATTACTATTGTAACTAAAACCCTATTAATCAGAACACTTAAGAAATAACGATCGATTGAAATTTATTCGGTTACGTTTGATGAAAGCCCTTAATATTCTCAATTGTGGAATAAAATTTTATTTACTCTAATGCTGAAGCATTCCCCTACAACCTTTTTATTTTCGATTTGACGTTTTAAATATTGTAAAATAAAAATTTCTAGTTAGTCACTGTAGATATACTTTATGTAACATAGTTTGGAGCGTATTTATTTCGTTTTTGGAATACAATACTAAACTTATTGAACAAGCGTTTGTTTAAAATTATTTTAATTAATAAATAAATAACATTTTATAAAATATTTTTTGTTTTAGCAGGGTCAATTTGAAATATAATACTTACGTACGAGATTTAGTAACGATTTATTGTTACATTGCTTGTAATAATTTCGACTAAATATTTTTTAGTCGAAATTAATTAGCCGACTATCCAAAAAACAAAAATCCTTTTTTGGGTAGTCGGCTAATTAATTTTCTTACACTATGATAAATTTTAAGTCGACAACAATAATGATAAACCTAATAAGAAAGTAATAACAGCAAAAAACGAAGAATTTTGTAAAATATTTCTATTTTTACCTTGTATGTAACCCATTCAGAGTAACACATTTCCGTTAAGTTTCCTTCATCTTTCTTAGAAAGATGTTACAGAATATTACAGAACTTTTCCTTTCTTTTTTCAAGCTTCTTTTTATTAGCTCTCCTCCACGGACTTGCTCGCGTGGATGTATAATCTAATCTCGTCCCTATTTTCACTCCCCTGCATAGACAAGGAAATACACCGTTTATTCAGTTAGATTCTATAAGCAATGCAACTGTGAAACCCCTATATGGACTAGCTTCTGCGTGACGCATGTGTACCTGACCACACATAGGTACAGAGACACGGCAAATAATTTTGGAAGAAATTTGTTCGGCTGTCTAATAAATATGTAAAGTTATATAAAACACGGTTTATCAAATTGAATTAATTACTATTATGTGTACAAACATTGAAGTGAAATTTAGTATTTATCTGTCTGATCATTTACCCGTTTGTACACGATTTTTTCCAAAATATTAGTTGTAGGATTTAGCTTCGTGAAGCAAAACCTGAATGGATAAATAGTAGAGCTCCACTTCTGGATAGCATCCAGAGGTGGAGCTCTTAAGGTCGTCTGGTCTGTGGGGATTATTCTTGAATGATATAACTGGTACAAAATTCTCTTGATGCATTCAAGACTTCACACTTATTGCTTTTCCTTAGTTATACGAGTATGCACTCGCCACAGAAATAAATTACATTCTTTTTCTAGATAACTCGCGGAGTCCGTGGCCACCTCTATTCCCTCATCTCCTATTCTATTCTAGACTTGTTTTAGCGAGTTCTTTAATACTTTAAATTCACAATTCGCATGAAGGCCGGACGCCACTTTGTGATCTTTCTCTACAACATCCCTTCTTTTCGACAAAAAAAAAAAACAAATGAAATTATGTAATTTTTTTTGTTCATGTAATACGTAATAACTGCGACCTACTTCTACAATATTATTCCAATTTAGCTAATGAGTGCGGTATCAAATTTATTCTTGTGAAAACTTGAGCTAGAAAACATACCTAGACCATGCTAGAAAAATACTAACGTGTTGAATTTTGTATAGAACGCAAAGGAAATGGAATACCCTACAATTTTACATGTCAGATTTGACGTAATATATGACTAATCTAGCATTTAAGAACTGATAGAGCTCGCTTTACAATTGCATTATATAAATGTACATACAATATCACACTATGACGCAGTATACTCGAGGAATCGCTATTTTGATATTGAGACAATTACCAGAAGTAATGATTTATCATAATTTTTGTAAAATCGTACATTCTATAAAAAATATTTTAGATTTTCTCTGAGTACGCTTTACGGAACAAGGTGAGATAACGGCAAGTATTAGTGATTTTTGTGAATCTTCATGATGTCCTTGAACTCGTGTATTTATAAGCTTTAATTGAAAATATTTACGTTCTAAAATAAAAATAAGTATTTATTTTGAATCTCCCCACAAAAAGACTACGCAGTTCTGGTTGGAACCTTCATTTCCATGTTTTGCCTAATTCCATTTTCCTGTATCGAACACTTTGAACAAAATCGACCATGACAGACGGACGAACAGAGAAACACGACATAGCTTAAAGAAAAAATTCTGCTCACTCGAAAGTCTAAAATATACAATCTTATTGATGTTATACGTAGCACGGAACGTGTACTACAAACTTCGGAGCGCGGGCTGGTGCTGTTGTCCGTGACGGAGGCGGACGCGGGCCGCTACGAGTGCTACTTCGGGCCCTCGCTGCTGGCCTCTTACACGTTAGACGTGGACACGCACAGGTATCTGCCGCGAACCTCGTACTTTGTCGATTGTACCGAAATTGTATAAATTGAAATGTCTCGTCACACGTATGAAAAGTACGTTAGCTACATAAAAAAATACATATTCACATTGAATTTCAGGTGTACCCAACCTAGCAAGTCGCAGGAATACAAGCAGGTGTATTCCGACTGGTGTCACGAATTCGAGAAATACAAAAGTGCCATGAAAGCCTGGGAGTCGCGACAAATGGTGAGCTCGCAATTACCGCCCCCGTACGCCATTCGCCGCCACACGTTTTTCTCATAGTTGCGTTGTTTGGGGTGAACAAAACTTCGAGAACACCTTGACGGTGTAAATTTTTGATAGGCTGTAATGTTTTCCGTTTAGGATCTATTGCTGTTAATTACGGTATTTTATTATTCAGTGTGGGAATTTGTTATCGTTATCCAATTTTTGTAACGTCTGTACTATTGCTAACCGCTAGAAGAATTAAAATTGAACATTGATAATAATTATTCGAATGGGAGTAATTTTCTTTTGCATGATAGCGGTACTAAAATTGCATTTGTACTTGAAAATTACAATTAGATTGACATGCCATTTCGTACCTAAATTTAATGAAGAACGTGTTGTTGCCATATTGATCCCCAAAAAATAAATTTATTTACAACTTACAATATGCAATTTAAATTCGTATCTTTACAAAAAGAATGCTACTCAAAAATTCTCATTTTTAAATTAATGTAAATAAAAATAGATTGAATCGTTTTAACAATTCTGTTACACAAACAGGAGGAGCCCTAAGCGAATATTTTTCATCGATTGTCTTCAGCAGTGTCATTAAGCGATACTTTTTTTTTCTCCACAGCAATGCTCCAAAAACGTAAACGCCTCCAGCCAGCAGAACAGCCTGGCCAACGAGATCGTGGCGTCGCTGCGGTGATAGGGCACACACGTCCGCGGCCGCCTGATTGATGACTGATACACGCGCGAGCTCCGGCCGGCCCGCGCGCCCGCACACCCGCCCCCCGGCCGCGAACTATCCGATATTTTGCCACAATTATTCACCCAGGGGGAAACTTATCGAATGATGAACCCGCTGAGTGACGATAACGATAACGATAACGATAACGCGGACCGCAATCGCGATTCCGACAGCATCACGTGGCGCGATTCATTTGGCCACATGCAGCATATAGAGCGCATTCAATCTATCCGTGTTGTCGAGTTTAAAATTGTTAATGGTTGTTGTGTTTCATTGTTACCGGATAGCTTGTGAATTGTATAGCAATAACTAGTTTTATCGTGGGAAACGACTGAGGTCTTAGCCGAGAGCCATATTCGGTTCGGCGGAACATGATTTTTATCGTATCAATTTAGGTGTTTTAAGTTTCCTTTAAAGCTATTTAAATTGCTACCGATGTATTTTACGTTGTAT
>BGZK01002539.1:0-51843 GCA_005406025.1 Eumeta japonica | reverse complement strand
TTTGAAAGTTTGTGTAACTAAGAATATGATAACGTAGAGATATTCCATGACTCCTACTTACAAATGTATTAGTCATGATCAACAACAGTCTACACGTGCAAGTAATCCCAATTTGTAAACAAAGAACGAATTTCTTACAAAGTTCGGTATGCATGATGCCGACAGTCGAGTTTATTGCAGGCTAGGGTAATAAAGCGACAAAAGAACGTACAGCTGCGCAGTTTTACTAATTTTGGCAACTTAAAGGTACTTTTTACTCAATTGTTGGCCTTATTGAAAGTGGGTGTAATGCTATGTAGAGTGTATCAGTGTATGGAAGACAAGCTAAACCAACTAAAGCCAATTGATTTCGACGCTTTAGGAGTTTGTCGTTAAATCGAGGATGTTACATGGAGTTTACACTGTATTTCGACAATTCTTTAAAAACTTTAAGGTTTCTAAGCAACTTTTCTGATTACGTGAATAATTTCGAAAATAATCGCTCGAAAGTAGCAGAAATTGACTCTTCATTTTCTAAACCGTATGCCCAAAATAAAATAGCGAAGGTAAAGCTTAATAATCTTTCAACGAAAATTATTTTGTTCATGATCGGATGTACTGTTTTGAGTTATAGCTGAAAAACTGCGCTTCTCAAGAAAAGGGCGTAAATGGCATGATGATACGCTCTGTTGGTGATGCACTTTAGTTTACACTAGTTTAATAGTAATAGTCGACATACCTACTTGTTTTTAGTTATAGGCGACTAAAATGCTAAAAACTATTGTGCGAAACATGGAAAACAGTGTAACAACGTGCTTTTTCGACATTGCGACATGCTCTAGTTTTTATAATAGCACTTATCCAAATTCATTTATTTTATTCATTTTTTGGTGTAGGTTATTATTACTATTATCATATTTATTGATGGATAATTAGTCCCAGAAAATAAAAATAAAATATAGCTTTTCAAAATCTTTCACAGATTTCAATCATGAATTAAAAAAACAAAACAGGTCTTTTATTGACATTATTATGTCAAAACTTTCAAAGAGACTTTCAGAGTAATAAAAATAAAATTACATACCCAGAGAAATAAAAAAAATTACATACTTTATTCACGTGAAAATTATTAAATTGTCATATTATATTTAAAGGTGGATATTTAAATTAATTTGATAGAAATTATTTTTATGTTATTAGTGGTGTGGGAAACACACGGACAATAGTCAATAACAAATGACCTCCGCTTATAGAAGCAAACATCTCTTTATTCGTCCTTTGCTATTTACATTTGCAATTTGAAATCGCGTGATTGTTGTCCGTAAGTGCTGTGTTTGTGATGGTACACCGATGACCATAGCTTTCAGCCCCCACCATCAAACTCTATTACCATTCTCCATCACAGTAGTTACCATCACAAACGAGACCAAGTTCCGCCAAACCGTTTTTTACCTTGAAGGGTTTTATTGCCATTGGCACTATAATCAGTCCCAAGACAATATTATACTTACATATCGGTACTAACAATATATTTAACATTTCTATCGACTCCGATAACGAAAAGTGAATCGAATTTAACCCACAAGATTTATAAAAGACAAGATACAAGAAAAAACAAATAAACACTAAAAATTGAAATTTTCAATGTTCAGTGTTAAATACTTTTTAAGTTAAGCAGTTTAATTTTTAGCCACCCTTCACCAGTTAACCATATCGCCTCTCGATTATGGCTCGGGGGTTGAGTGTTCCCTTCGAACAGGAAGGTATTTCGAGCGATCTTGGCCACGTATTAATTGACCAACAAATTTTCAACTTAGGTCAAATTTAACCATTCGTTCCTTGTTTAAGAAAACACATTAAAAACCGTTGAACGATAATACCACATTGGTGGCCACGGTCTAATGAAAATAAACGAAATGAAAATAAACTTCTGGGAAAGCATGCTGCAGTGGTGTGGTTATTAAAACCTTGCCAAGTATAATAAACAAGACATTATTCAATTAAACGAAATTTCGATTTCGTTAACGCAAATATCTGAATCGTTCAACAAGTGGGTAAAATGATTCACCAACTGATATGTATCTACATTATAGAACTACAATGAATTAGCATTTTCGGAATGGTTATACATGCTGTAAAATAATGCATGTCACGTAGTTGACAAAATCGCAACGATGATTGTACCAACGAAATAGATCATATGAGGTTGCTGATAATCACATGATAAGCTGATTCGATGCCATTAGAAACCTGTTACTGTATTGAAAATTTGAAAAATAGTAATCGGTCTGTTTGGATCTTTTAAAATTCCTTCATGTACTCGTGTTGTACGAATCAACACAAATAATTGCATCGATCTTTTAAGCAATCCTTTTTGAGGTCGATTCGAACATCAACGATCATTGCTATTTTTTTAATTTGAGTGAAGCGATAAATTTACAAAGATATCTTGGAATGATTTAACTGAAAAATCTCTTTCCTTACGTATCATAAAATACAACGTCTCTCTGTCTGTTTGCTCGTCCGTCTATGTGGCGGGCGGAACCGCGGGCAAAAGCTAGTCTTAAGTAATTAAAACGAAAATTTCAAAAACATACGTATGTGATTTAACTAACAGGCGATAACATTAAATGCCCATTCTCAGAATACGGCTAGAGTTTTGGCAATAAACATTTATCACAGTCAACGATTGGTTCTTCCACTCGTTATGTTTTATCGATCGTCGCGTGCGCGAAACGTCCAACAATATTAACGAATGACGTCAATGCATTGTAATGTAAAGAGCAGCGGAACCATCAAAATAATTCTTAGTAGCGAAGTAGGCACATTCCTAATCATAAAACATTTCAATTTTAATGTTTCATTAACATTTCAATTTTAATTTCACCTCGGAGAATATTAAAACGGTCGCAGCAGCGTGCGAACTAAACGTGAGTCAGCCCGATTAAACTTTTGGCCAGTCACGCTGTTGGTCATCGGCTAAGTGGTCGTCCGAATGCCTTTTGGGTTGTGTAGACGTATTTTAGTTGAATTATCGCCTCTAGTTTTATAACTCTTATTTTCGTTTTCATATCCGACGCACAAAAAGAAAAATATATGTCTACCCTTTACGTTTATTTCGATTGCATCTCTTGAGCCTTCACCGTCTCTCTTTCTGTCTGGCCTATATACGCGCTATTTATATTTGATGTGCTTGGAAAACATATTTAGGGTGTAGAAATTTTTTTGAAATTCTCATTTTGGTTTCCTTTTAACATGGATATTATAAAAAAAAGTGTATTCTTATTGATGAACGCATACCTTTATAAATGATTACAATCGATCGAACAATAATTTATCTACCCTTTGGAACGAGTAAACCACCTCATTACCTGTTTTGGTTTCCTATAATCCTATATATTCGATGATCCCTTTCGGAATTTATGGACAGACGTGTCTATTTGCAACAGCGACCGAAAGTACGGGCAAGTTTCTTAGACCGCATATAATTCTATTCGAAGGATTCAAACACCGAAAATTAAGGGACACGACTCGACCATCCGTACGAAAATACTCACATGGAGCCTCACGAATACCTCACAATTTATTTGTCGTGCGTTCAAATGCAAAACTAACTTTGCATACGAATACACGATCTATGATTAAGTTCTTAAGTTAGTTTCTTTATGCCGAAATCGTCTTTACATCTTAACCCGTCTCGTGTATACAGACAAGTTTCTGCCCGCGTTTCACGATTCTGATTCTGCACGTTTATGGAAAATTATATATTTTTGTTATATTAACATCGTGTATATTGGAACAGTCTAAAAGCTACCGTGTTCGAATCCCGACCGCGACGGGCGATTGATCAATGCGTTCATTTGATCGTATTAAACCCCGACTCCTTGTTTCTTAGAGACGTTGCGTCATCCATCTCAGTCGTTCTCACAGCATTGGTGACGACGGTCGTCGACAAGGCGAGCGGCAGTCGGTCAGCGTGAAGGGCTTGAGCTTCAATATGAAATATTGCTTGTATAGCTTCTTTGCTAATTGATTGCTTATATAGTAGCTTCTCAATATGAAATAGGGGTCAGTCTGACTCAAAATTGTATCTATATCTAAGCGTGGATTTTTGCCCATAGATAGGTAGTGGAAAAATAAATAAGTTTCTCTGTAACAATTATCTTTACGTGGGTATATGTTCATAACTTCTTACATTTATTTTTGTATTTATTGACACCAAGTATAACACCAAATCGTAATACTGAAGCACCAACGCGGTATCAATTAGTAATCTTTACGGTCTGATTGATATTTTCGAGTTAGCGATCTAATTGGGCGTAATCTACAATTTTCATCTACTGAGCCGGTATAAGCATTCGACACATCCAATCTAGCAGTTTCAAAGTTCTGGATGTTTTACAATTTATCTCGTCATATAAACCTCCATCCTTGATGATCCACAAAAACGAATCAGCACATTAAAATCGTCTGCCATTTTAGATCTCTCGTCACGTGAGATGCATCATTAATGGTAAAAATACATGGAGTATCTGTTTCAGGCGTGTTATGGCTAGAATGGGCATCGACACCACCTTACACAGATTTTACGGACGTAAATAAAGTAGAAAAGGAGATTCGACCAAACACGAAGGTAATCGATAGTTTTATATAATTTTAATTGCAATTTAACATTTCTGCGTTAAATATGGACTGGTTTGTTTATAATACACTAAATTGAATGTATACGAGTTCTTTGAGTTCTTTTTAATTAGATGCAGCGTGCAAAAGATAAAAACTTTTATTAAAAAAAGTAATATGTACAAAATTATATACAAGCGCGCACGTGCACTTGCGTGTGTACGTTTTCAGTTTACATAATGTCATTTCAACAACAAATTTATACGTATCTACAAATCTTTATTTTTGGTTTTGGGATGCTTAAATGGTTTACACTAAGTAAACTATAAGAGATATATCAAATTAATGTGCTGTATAATTGTGCTGTATAGATCTTCAAAAGATTTACAAAAAAGTCCGCGATAGCATATGTGGATCATGGAATATATTTTTTCAACTTAGGTTAGTTACATAAAATATTAAAAAGTATGTTCAAATTAAAAACATTTGTATTAATATTATATACCTGATTAATAACCTACTTAAGTAAATTCTACTTTATTTATAAATAAATCATATCCATAATTCTGTAGTCCACGAGAGCAAAGCCGCCGGCACAGCTAGTATTGTATAGATTACCAATTTTATCATTGTACATACGAAATCCCTTCTGTTTATAAACATATTGTGTGCTTCTCAGTATGACACAATGTTTTGAATTACCATTATCATTCGTTTGTTAAGACAACTACATATATGTTTTACTATTGAACGTTGTTGTATTGGGCGAAATATTTTTCTATGTAGTCGTTTGTTGATTGTTTGAATGAAATACAAAATAAAAATGATAGTAAAAATACTTGTATTCCAAATACGAAGAAAAGATGACAATGATTACGTCAAATATTTTGCGTGGTTATATAATATGGAGCGTAAAATTACTTTCTGGTGCGTTGAAAATTTTTATGAATCTATTTCATATTATATTTTTATTATTTTATTTTATGAATCTAATTTTACGATGCCAAGAAATGAGCACTCATTTTCAACTAAACTCGTTAAATTCGGTCATTAAATGAGCTGAAATAATATATAGAATAAAACAGATATATCTCAGATAACTTTGCACAAGCCTCAAACTGCAGGTAAATTAGATATAAAGTGATAGAGCCAAATTCGCATACTAATTGTGTTATGCGACTGTGTTTCTAATAATAATTTTATCATGTATGTTCTTATATACTTTTATAAAACACCTATAAATGTGTATATACATGTATTAACACTGTTGTATGTATTCTATATGTAGAATACACTAGCTTGTCCTCCACTTCGTTAATTTTATTTATAAATAAAATGGCGAAGGATTTACGGAATTCTAAAACAGTAGCCTAGAACCATCTACAAATCATTCCGCATCGAATGGTCCCAGTCCCATGTCTATACGTTTAGTAGTTTTTACGTGATTGGCGAACAAAGACAACCTATTTTCATTATATATGTATAGAGATATAATACGGAAATTATTTATTATTAACGTTCTGAATAATTTTTCAATTAATAATATGACTATCGTCTCGTAAATATTCATATCAAACTGCTTTGACATCGCTCACCTCTCAAAACAAATATTTTTGAAATTGTGCTAATCAGATAGGTTTGAGACACTAGAGACAGCGGTTGCGAATATTTAAAATACATTCAATTTTAGCACAATAAACGCATCATTGCTGATTCCATATGCACACTAAAAGAGTAGTGAAAACTGTTCATACAGTATTCAGATACTGTACATTGCACGAATATCAGCCGATCATTAATATGTAAAGGAAGCACTTGCATGTTCACAGAAAATAATCTCAGTAAGTGTTTCAATCTATTCTATAATTACCGTTAATAGCTACCGATTAAATGAATAGATGGACAAATGAATAGATGGTTCTACTACAATAATTAAAATTTAATTCATCTTATAGTGCTTATTAAATTCTACTCGTGGCCTAGACTGTATGTAGGCTTACATGCTCAACTGATTCCGTACAGGTAGGTTAAAACATTCCTGAATTTCGACATATAATTAGTGTTTATTACAAAGGATCTCCTTGTCTAAAAACGTTGCATTTGACGACGATGTTTTAATGTTTATTTCATTAACGAATAGACCATTATTCCAATAACGATCAAAGTGTAATTAGCGCGGAAATCGCTGAAACTGTTACGGACATTGAAGAAGTGTTTCAAAGAGAAAGGCTATGCCATTGACTTTGAAGCACTTTTATATCAATCTCAGAGCTCAGATAAAGCTCTGAATCACGAACAATATATTTAGCAAAGTGCGAAATGACAACATAACTGTGTTTATACCAATTACCTAATTGCGGATGATACCGAAACTGTACGTATTCTTGTTTTAATCGAACGAGACAACGTGCACAGATTGTGCAGGGTCAAATAATTACATGTGCCGTCAATTGGGTCTCGCTTGCTCAAATGTTTTCACATTCAAGTCCAAGATATTCATAAAATATAGAGAGTAGCTATCGATAATAATATCAAAAAGTCACATATAAATTCATATCACCTGCAATACAATTTTTTCTATTTGAACTATCAATTTGTTGATTGTCTGTTGCATGTATCCACGTTTATCGTTTTTAATTTTACGTGTACTTTTAATATTTATTTAATTAATCATTTTCTACTCTTCTCTGGTGTGTGAAATACAATCGGTTTTAGACACTTTGAAAATATAGTAACAAAACTTGACACTAATTTTAGGTTCCTTTGTTTCTTTTCGTCTCATTATGTATGTAGGAAATCTACTAATCCATTAAATATAAAAAAAACAACAAATACTTTTTAAGTTCTTTTTCATATTCTTGAGTGGTCGTACAAGTTTGAGCGATGTTCAAAATTTCAAAACTTTATATTGTAATTGATTCTAAATAATTTTCCGACAAGGAATATGTTTAAAATCAGTTACATTAATTTACAAAATTCCACATAAACAGAGACACAAGAGAAGCGGTTTAATAAAAGTGTGGTAAGAACAAGTTAGATTTCTTTTTCTGGCATCATAAAAATCCTTTTTAATATGACACCGCTTTAATGAAGCTACCAATTTTAGAGGTTAAGTAGGTCACGGATAACAAAACATTCTCACGTAAAGCTTAATTTCTGTTTTATTGCTTGGTTACAAGCATTATTACTCATATCGATAAGAACACAAAATTTTAAAATAAAAGAAGCATTAAATCTTTGTTTGGAATTTACACCTACAATCTTGATTGATGTATGTGTTGCGGTACATCAAACTTAATTCCGTATGTCACATAGCAATAATCTTATCAAATTGCTAAAATTTATCGTTATCAGCGTTTTATTACTTATGCTGATGACGTCTTCATGGTTATTCAAGATAAAAAGATCACATTATGTGTATACGACATCTTGCGTCAGTTTATATTTGTTGCAAATTTTTTACTCGCAATGTAAACTTTTTTCTCCAGCTCATTTGGATAGAAACACCGACAAATCCCATCCTCAAGGTTGCCGACATCGCTGCAATATCGAAGGTAGCCAAGAAGCACGGCGACATAACCGTTGTCGTTGACAACACGTTTCTGACCTCCTACCTGCAGAGACCGCTCGATTTTGGTGCAGATATCGTAATGTACTCCTTAACAAAATACATGAATGGACACTCGGACGTCATAATGGGCGCTGCGATAGTAAACGACGATGAGTTAGCGGAGAAACTAAGATTCTTGCAAAATTGTAAGTTCATATCGGGTCGAAGATGTTATCTATTTATTCAGAACCCGAGTTGATTATTGAATTAATTACACGCGCATTCTTTATCAGTCTATGCTAATTGTAGATCTTGTATACTAATATTAATTTGATAGCAAATTTCTGTAATTATAGTAATACTCTAGCTTTACTAGCGCATAAACGTGGAATATGTTCCATCTGTCGATACAATCTCTTTCCCGTGTTCACTTTTTTTAGTTTCCAGTTTTGGTCCCGCTATTATTCCTTCCCACCACATTTCGACCCTGGTCTCACATTCAACTTCAACTCCCGTATTGTTCTCAATTTTAACCTCGATCTCTACTTTTTCGATTCTGTTTTCGTCCCTATTTCAATTCGAAAACGCTAACGGTCAAGGTTCCGATTTATACTATTCCGGGACAAATTCTAGTAGCGAAATAAGTATATTACCAAAACACATTATATTATTAGAGATAATATAGCTTTCTGGGAATGAATGATTTTTAGAATCTGTATAAAGTTCGGTCTAATATTACAAATTTACGCGGACGAAGGCAGAAATGTGATATTACGAATGCTAAAATAGATTGCATAAAATCTTCTCTATGAAAACACTTGGATGTGCCAAACTTAGCGGTCGAAAAGGTAATGGGGTTTACCGATCTCATACATACGAACATCCATTTTTATATACATATTTTATATACATTTATATATCTACCTCTAAAAATTGCTTATAATTTTCCAGTCATGAAAAACTATCCGCTCCAAATTTTTCATTATTAAAATACGTTTTCTTAATAGATTAGTACCATCGCCGTTGGACTGTTATTTGGTAAACAGAAGTCTCAAGACTCTCGCTTTGCGCATGGAGCAACACAAAAGTCATCCCTGAAAATTGCGGGTGGCTAGCAGAAACATCCGAAAGTAACTGAAGTGCTACATCAGGTACGGTTTGGTTATGATATTATTAATTTCGGACGCGCCCGACAAACATCTAATTCGGTACAATAAGCTTGATTGACTTGCCATCAGTGCACCATGTTTAGTTAAAAATTTGTTATACAATAATTTAATAGAAAATTTGGTGAACAATACATGTATTCTTAAATATAAATTTGAAACCGTAATTCTATCCCGCATAAAAGTGAACAAACCGCACTTATCACTTCGCTGGTATAAACTTAAACTCGAATCGAGTACCGAACGCCCGCTACTTCATTCGACAGGACGTGTCTCCTGTTTTCAAGAAAACTAGGCATCGCTGTATGATACGTAAATTTAAGAAAGTACGTCAGGTGGGCTGGTGATGTTGAACATCGTCTGTGACACGCGAAAACGTTAGATACGTACGTTGGCACCGCTTAATCTAACTTTTCAACATTACATTTTTTTAAGAAATCGCACGCGTAAAAAAGTTTAAAATATCTTTACAATTCCCATCGAGATTTTCTAACAGTCCTCATAAGTTTGGCTTCTCCAAATGCCTTTACTTAAACTCAAAAAGTTGATCTCAGATATATACATGTGTAAATCTAGCATATTCTTACAGCTGTTTAGAAGACAAAGTATTAAATCAACACATATAGATTCTTAGTAATCTAAATCTTTTCCTTTTTGTAGGCTTGTCATCTCATCCGGCGATTATCTAAGAGACAAACATGCGGCCATTCTGGTGTATTCAGCTTTCGCCATTCAGGAGGATTGGCCGAATCTAGAAAAAATTCTTGAGCTCTATGAAAGTGTTCACTTTGGCTGAGGGTCTGGTGGCTATGAAAGTTTAGCTGAATTGCCGTAGAGTATTTAAGTAGTAAGGAACTCAGGTTCTGAGATAAATTTTAAAATTTGTCATTTTTCATACAATGCTTTTTATATGATTGATCACAATTTTTTTATTACTTTTTAATAAATCTTTATGTATTTTATTAATAGAACACAATCAAATTTCTTTGCCATTTCAAGTAATTCTATTTTTATTAAAAATGAGTTTATAGCCATTACTTATTTCCGTTGCCATGTAAATAAAACATATGTAATATTTTTGTTTTCCTATTAAGCAATGTTTGTTTTCGATTTCATTTCAAACCAAATATTCATCCATCCAATACATACATCATGTATATATGTATGTATGCCTATTTTAAATATGACTAAATACTACTGTCTTATTTTTTGTGTTTATTCAGTCA
Organism: Eumeta japonica; assembly: GCA_005406025.1. Taxonomy (NCBI): domain Eukaryota; kingdom Metazoa; phylum Arthropoda; class Insecta; order Lepidoptera; family Psychidae; genus Eumeta; species Eumeta japonica. The sequence goes on along the minus strand of BGZK01002539.1, from coordinate 41,302 downwards.
TGACTCACGCTTCCGTCCCAGCAGAACAGAGAAAAGAGCTCGGTATATCAGATTCCCTAATCAGATTGTCAGTTGGGTTGGAGGACACGGAAGACCTCATCAAAGACTTGGAACAAGCTTTTGAAGTTGCATTTAAATGAATATGGAAAGTATTGAGTAATAGTTTAAAAGGAATTGTTGCAAGTTATTTATATTAATAATTTTGAAGTGTTAATAGTTTATTTATCTACTTCGTTAGTATTCAGATATTTATTGATTGCAGAATTTAATTTACATTTTTCTTATATTTTAAATTTATATCTTAACTTGATAGCTTTACCAATTATAATATTGTCGTAATTTTAGAATTATTTGGCTTTGCTAATAAATGACAGGAGAGCCTGCCTGCAATTGATGAGTTAAATCATTCAAATAGCACTTTTTGATTATGAGGCTTATTAATTTATGATACACAAATACTGATTCAATTTGAAGATATATCTAGTGCATAATATTGTTAAATTTGAACAAAAACTCTGTGCTTCTTTCTTTGTATTTTCTTTTATTTTTATGTGCCTTATTATTCAATATTAAATCTTAAGCTATTTAAGAATAAAAGGGATAGTGAATTAAAAGGTTTAAAGGGCCCAAATTTGGAAACCCATTATTCCACATTTACATTGGTTTATATTTACTACATTGACATAGAGACAAATTATTTACATTTAAATTATTTCGATTTTGTCTTCTTAATAAAATAAATTTTTAATAAAATAAGATTAAACTGTTACTGTTATATTATACATTCAATATTTATAAAGTTAAATACAGCAACGTTTGCATCACTTAACATAAGTCAAGTGTGAGGCAATGGTTCTATTGTTAAAAGGTCAATTGCGATTTATCTACGTGGTTTGTAATTCATTCTGTCTATGGTTCCACAACGAAATGTAGGCTGTGATTATTTTGTAAAGACAGATGTTTTGAAATTTAATTGTACAAATTGCAATTATAATAAAATATACCTACCTTATCCTGTGGTTATGATGTATCATGTACATATATTAAAAATATTGCCAGGCATAATTTCATATTTTTACCCCTTTGTACTTGTATATTTTGTTTATGTATTGAAAAAGTATTGTGAATATTAGAAAAAACTATTTTGTGCACTTTTATTGTTTTAAACCCTAATTGTATACTACAAGTTTTATTATGTCATGCTCATTAATCAAGTATATTTTCAAATATAATTTGATTATTCAATCAAAATCAATTCTTATGTTTAAATCAATGTTTATAAATGTTTAAAATCAAAAATGTTTATAAGAGTCTTGATTTTGTTAAATTTAGCTTTTTAGTTGTTATAGTATTCTTGATATATTATTTGTGTTATTATGTGGCCTTAAATTATTAATTTTGAGAGTTGTTAATTTTGAAAAAAAATAGTATTTGTTTTGTATATAATTGTATTTATTTATATTAAAATGTTTATTTATAACAATGTGTTATTATTATTGTCGCTCAAAACACGAATATTAAAATGTGGCTCGCACGTACGTACTTAATTAATTAGAAAAAGTATTTGGTTGCATTATAATTTTGTCTGTACAACGCATCTGCTGCCACTTTGAAAAAAAGACATAGCTTTAGTTTCCACTTTGACCCAACGCGTGTTAATAATTACACAGTTAAAGATTCTGGTAAATATTTCTTTATTTATATATAGTTTTCCTTAAAACATGGTCTTTGAACTTGCGTCTCAAGCGAGTGTGCTAATGTTTTAAGCTGTCACTGTTTTCATTTACAATACTTGCATTAACATTATCAATAAAATTTATTTGTTCAATTGTATGTAGTGGTCCATTTCTAAAACCACTTCAATAATGTATGCTACATTTCTTTTTGTGTGTCAAGTTTCATCACAACTCTGAGCAGTTTCAGCATTCAGTGGTAACAAACGAACATGTTTATAGTCATACTTGTATCTTCATATTATAAGTGTGATGTGATAGATAATTTTTCATTCCGAGGTTACGAAGTCATATACAAACACAAAGATGTATTAAACTGCATAGTAATTTATTACACCTACATGAATGGAAAATCATGAGCACAATATCCATATATAATATATCTTATTACAATAAGAATAATCACAGATGTTAGTAGTAACAGATGACTATTTTACTAGTATTTGTATATTTTTACATTGAAAGTAATCTTGTTATTTTAGTATAATATAATCTTATTAATATTAAATCCTATTTGAGAACACATTCCATTTTTATGCTGAATTTGATTATAATCCGTTCAGCTGTCAGCATATGACAAACATCCATTCAAACATCTATGCCAATTTAGTCAAACTTACTTTATTAGTCTCCGTCATGTCATCGGATCATCTCCGGTGACATGAAAAAGAAAACGTTATATGTGGGCGGAGCAACAAAATACTAATTACCTCTTTTAATTTCTCAACGATTGAGTGGTAAGCTTTGGCTTTTTTGTTTCTGTGGGAATATTCTTTACTTTTAATTTTCCACAATGCAGTGGCGGATTCATATTTTTTATGAGTGCAGGCCACTTTATTTCCACCGCCCCATGTATCTTTCTAAAATAATAATTTTCTGAAATCTGCCGCCGCGGCCTACACGGCCTATTGACAAATTCAGGACTGCCACAATACTGGCAAAGATTGATATAATACTATAAATTCGGTTAAAAATTCTTTGGAATAAATTCGCACATCCCTCATTTTCAAATGTTTAGTATTAGTAAACACATGTGTCGTTTAATAGCAATTTACCGAACTGAAGCGTGGCTCGAATGACCGTCCACACGCTCAAGTATATACAACTGTGCAAACCTAAAACTGCGCAGTCGTCAGTCGGCTCTTCAGCAAGTCAACGATCACACAAACCGCGTTTTCGAGCCTGTGCGAGCTACCATATTTCCGTCTACACCAGTAATTCCCAAAGTGGTCTAGGTGGACTCCCAGGGGTCCGAGGGAGACTCGACGGGGATCTACGTTGAGCGTAATAAAAATGGGGTCCACAATCGTAACCGGGGCAGTCCTGGATTTGTCAATAGGCCGTGTAGGCCGCGGCCAGGGCGGCAGTTTCTAGGGCGGCAGATTTCAGAAAATTATTTGTAGAAAGGTTCGTGGCGGCGGAAATGGGTCTACACTTATAAAAATATAAATCCACCATTGAGCGGGGGTGCATGAAAATTAATTTGGTTTCGATAGTGAAGAACTAAAATGTTGACTTGACTTCTCTTATCAATATAGGCAGATAATACTTTAAGAAACTCAGCGACTGTTACTTGTAAAACTTGCATATTCCATATTCAGTACAACGCGTCGAGACTTGTTGCCGCGCCGGCCGCCGTCGCGTCCGCAACGCTTGTTCAGACGTGCAAATTAATACGACTTGTGGTATATGTGCTTGCAATCTTGCATGAACGTGTTTGATTCTTCACCAATATAAATACGAATGTCAAGGATAATCGTTACTCATTTGTTTCTGGAATTTCATAAAGAAAAGTGAATCGATATTAGTGTTGGCCAGTGACTGAATTTGTTTCCAGACTTTCGAAAAGAAAAGTAAAGTGAATCGATATTAGTGATTGCCAGTGTCGGAAAAGTAAGTACCTACCTGCCTATTTGTTATATGCATATAGTTTTAAGCCGAGAAAGATTGAACTTATCGTCCCTACTTTATTTTTATTACCTATCTAATTCATTTAATTATTGCGGAGTTTTGATATCAAAATATTGTTTAAAAGTTTCTATAGAATTTACAGAAATATATTAAAATATAATAAATGAAATAATAATTTTATATCACATTAAAATAAGTTCAGCCGTTTTCATAAAACTCTATTATGGATCTTAGCGATTTATTGCTTTTAATAATTAGAAACAGTTTGCAGCCGGAACTTTGTTTATTTCATAATATTTATAATAATTGATTAATCATATTATGTTAAAATAGCCATATCCTGTTAAGTTCGAATCGCCTTAAGATTACTAAAACAAAGTTTTTTTATTTATTTACAGGTAGGTAATTGATACAAAACATGGCCGAATCTAAGAAGTGTCGTCAGTACAGTGTTGAATATTTAAAATTTGGTTTTCTTCCATCAAAGGCAGACAAACGATTGCCCACATGCCTTTTATGCAACAAAGTTTTGAGCAATGACTCTATGAAACCATCAAAGCTGGAAGATCATCTAAGAAGGTGTCATCCTGATAAAATAGGTAAAGATTTGAAATATTTCCAAACATTAAAGGAAAAATATGAAAAGAGACCCACCGTGCACAGTATGTTCTCTTCAACGTCTGAAAGCAACGATGATGGCTTGCGGGCATCTTACAATATCTCATTACTTATAGCAAAATCTGGAAAACCGCACACCATTGGAGAACAGTTAATTTTACCTGCTGTTGAAGAGGTTTTAAAACTGTTCTGCACAAATCTTCATTTGACATACTCAAAGAATTAACCTTTGAGTAACAAAACTGTACAAAGACGTATTGATGAAATGAGCTCTGATGTTGAAAGTTTCTTGTGTGATTATCTACGAACAACTCATTTTTCTATTCAACTGGACGAGTCAACTTTACCTGGCAATGAAGCATTATTATTGGCATATGTTCGATTTGTTATCGGCGAAGAAATTCATGAAGAGCGAAAACTTTGAAGACGGACACTAAAGGTGAATCAATATTTAATGTTTTGAGTGATTTTTTTAAAGAAAAATCGATTCCATTCACAAACGTTATTTCGGTGGCAACAGATGGAGTTCCTGCCATGGTCGGGCGATATCGTGGGTTTATAAGCCATCTTAAAAGAATTATACCAGAGGTAATTGCGATTCACTGTGTTATCCACCGACAACATCTAGTAGCGAAAAATTTGAGTGATAGATTGCACCAATCGCTTCAATTTGTGATTAATGCAGTTAACAAAATAAAAGCAATGCATTGAATACGCGTTTATTTGCACAATTGTGCGATGAAAATGATGAAGACTTCCAACGATTGCTGTTACATACCGAAGTACGCTGGTTGTCGAAAGGTGCATGTTTATCAAGATTTTATTTACTTTTTGACTCAGTTTTAGAGTTTTTGGAAAGTAAAGATCCTGATTAAAAAACTTGATCAATTTTAAAGCAGACATCGCGTATTTGACAGATTTGTTCAAAAAATTTAATGACCTCAACTTACAATTACAAGGGGACAGCCTCAATTTAATAAAAACAAAGAGTGTAATTTCAGCTTTTCTTGGTAAATTGAAATTTATGAAGGAAAATATTGGTCGGCGCGAATTTTCAGTTTTCAAACTTGTCGCAGGTAGAATGCCTTGATGAAGATATTCAGACATACGTTCAACATTTGATTGCCCTGCATGATGATTTTAAATTCAGATTTGAAGATATTCTGTCGATGGAAATACCACCATGGATCATAAATCCATTTGATGAAACGGAAGTGGAGAATGTGATATTACAAGAGGAGCTACTCGAGCTTAGCACTAATGAGGAGCTGAAAGTGACATTTAAAAGAGGGTATCAAAATTTTGGCTGCAGGCAGAAATACCCGAAAAATATCCTGGACTGTGGGGAATTGTGCAAAAGCTTCTGATAGCGTTTCCCTCCTCATATCTCGTCGAAAAAAGTTTTAGTGGCGTTACAAACTTATTAACAAAAAAGGAGCAGATTGAATATCACAGAAAGGGGAGATTTACGGTTATTCCTTACAAAACTCAAGCCAAATATTGATAATTTGCTGTCAATCCATCAAGTACATCCCTCTCATTAAAATTATATTTTTTTGTAATTACCATTGTAGAAATTACATTACGTTATAAGTGTTTAATTTTAATTATATTATTATAACAATTAATAATTGTAATAATTTATATATTTAAATTTAAATAAATACCTACAACACAAGGAAATATACTATATTTCTTTTTACCACTCCGAATGGGACGTTTTCTAAATAAAATTTGTGAGAATTGATTGGTTCTTGTGCTGTGAGTCACTGTAGATTTCAAAAAAGTAAAGTTGGATGGAGTCACTTTTTCGATTGGCCAACTTTGCTTTTTTGACATCCACTCACAGCACAATCAATTAAAATTTAATTGAAAATTTGTTTAGTCGACTTTATTATCAAATAATTAACCCTATCAAGCAATCAATTCTAACCTTTTTCGAAAACTGTTAATTCGTCGTTAAAACTCAGCCACAACGCAAGTTTCCATAGATAGATCTAATCTTCACTTTTTTTTTCGAGATTTAGAAATTGGTAGTGATGTAGCTGCAGGGGTCCACCGGATCCAGCAAAATTTTGAAAGTGGTCTATGAAACAAAAGAGTTTGGGAACCTCTTCTACACGTACGTGCTCGCCTGCGCAAATTAGGTTGCACAAGTAGGCGCGCAGACATTACCTTTAATCAAATCGACCCTCGTTCGGCTACTTGGTGATTTTAATGTATTGAAAAATTCTTAACATTCCTTGTATGTATCAGTACTGTGTCATGTTAAAACATCATCTTCTGAAAAATCGTACAGTTACTCAAATTTTTTGAAGAGTTCTAACGAGTTTTTTGAAATAGCACTCAAATCTTCGAAGTTTTAAGACTATTATTCAAATAAAAATCAATTTAAAAAATATTGATCGCAATGGAACAATTTATGTGAATTTTCAAACAAGAAATTCTCAATTTAGAGTTAACTGTCATTAATGAATTGTTAAGTTAGAAAGAAACTATGGGCACATTTTTTGGAAAATTATAATATTTTCCGAAAAAATGTTAAATGTTAAAACGCTAAATTATATAGAAAAACGGCTAAATTGCTGCTAAATTTGACTTTGACGTTGAATAACTTTAGACCGAGTTGACTTATTGAAAAATGACTTCAGGCCTGTTTTGTAGAGCATTCCATATGGTTCGTTAGTTAGAAAAATCAGAATAAAAAAAAATTCCTCTGTTATTCTTATGGGAAATCGGAAAGTGCGATGCGCACCATCTACATATTAATATTAAGGACTCATATTTTATAAGACCTATTTTGGCATCTAAACGAAATTTTTGAGGACGATTTCAAAAAAAAAATTTTTTGAAGCAGCCTAATATATATGTAAAAGTTTCGATGTTTGTTATCCAACCACACTTTAACGGCTAAACAGAATTAGCTGAAACTTTACAATAATATAACTAATACATCAAAATAACATATATATTATAATTTTAAAGATACTAGCTTCTGCTTGCGGCTTCACGGGCATTATAATAGAACGAATATTTATGCCGACCGGTTATTGATAACAACATTGTTCAAGATGTTCAAGTTCAACATCGATTCCAAATCAGAATCAGTGGCAGGATCGCGATTAGAATCAAGAGCGTAAGTGAAATCGTTTCATATAAAAAATTTGCGGTGTTACGTGTGTTTTTGATTTAAGAATATTGGTCTTTTTAGTATGGATTTGAGAACGGGACAGAAAGTGGGATTATGGCTAATAACGTTATCAATGGATGTAAAATATAAAAAAAATTGTTGAATGTCCCTGCGGCGGAGTTGTGGGTGAATCATGTACTTATATTTAGAAACAGAATCTAGCTCGGGACTAGAAGCGGAACCAGGATTGAATTTATAGAAAGAACAACATCAGGATCATGTCTGACAGCGTGACCGGTCGAAATAAAAGATAAAAGATAAAAGAATTAATTCGATGTCCACGCGGGCGGAGCCGCGGGCGAAAACTATATACGTGACAATAATTTAGTAATTTACATTTTGACACTTTATCATTTATTCGGAACTCAAGATTATTCCAAGAAGAACGAGCAAGAAATTTGAGTGTAGCTCCTTTCATATTTAAATATACTCAATCAAACAAACTTATAAAGCATACGTTTGAATTGAATAAGTTTCTCAAATTTTAATATACGAGTGTACATATATTAGCTTTTACCCGCGGCTGCACCCGCGTAATCCTGGAATGAATTCCTTCATCTTGTATATCGACCGATCAAACTCAATTAAAATCTCTATCTCTATTCTGTCTTCTGCCTTTAATGCTTGTTCGGGATAAAATTTAGTTAAAAGAATACATGGAACGCAAATTTTATTTTAAAAGTGTCTTTTGTTAAATATCACCCAAAATGAGATCTAAGAAGAGGCTCTAAGGGTCTCTGAGCTAAGCCGGAGAAGAACAGACAAATAGACATGGCGAATCTATAAAGGTTCCTCGTTGATTATGGAACCCTAAAAATGATCTCATTAGCGAGTAAGTATAACATTTCGACACGTAATGTAAGGGATTGCAAAGACTCAAATAAGATGGAATATACCAACGAAGGCGACAGACGAACCAGTTAGATATCTCTTTAGGGTTATGAATTGGAGGATGGTGTAGGGTGAAAAACTATTCGCAGAATTTCAGCATTATTTTTTATAAAAAAAATTAGGTAATGATGTAAAGGTAGTTATTCGCACAATAGCTGGACTAAAACAAAGACAGATTGTGGAACAAGTCAAAAAAATGCAAATGGGATGATTCCATGAATGGGACCATCAAAAAGTAGTTATCTATTTTTGTCGTATTAGTTAAGAAGAAGACGTAACATGGAGGTTATTTTGCAAATTATAGTAAGTTAGACTAGAAGATTATAACTTACGTAATTGCCCAGAATTGAATATTGATGCATTTGATTTCAACGAATTATTTCGCGACGCTACATTTGTTATCACGGCAAATGCAAAGGAGGAAAATTATTATACGGCAACTTTTATTACTCTTATGAGACTGTATTGACTTAACGTTGTAGGTACGAGGAAAATAATCAAGCCCCCGTCTGCTGGTTATGAAATACAAAGTAGCTGTTGTATTCATGTAAGCTATATATAACCGTGTTTGATAATATTTGTGATTCGCTTAGATTAGTTTTGCAAAATTAAGAGAAGCATACTTAATTTTTTCAAAACAAGTCTAAATGAGTTTCATGATTTTTGGAAGCCCTTGTCCTTGTCACAAAAGATCACATTAGTGTGACTCCTTTTCCCCCTGGTGTGACGTACCGTGTTAAGCAGTTCAAATTTAATTATTTTAAATTTGCTTGTTCCCTTGTCCTTCCCACCTACTTAAAATGTGATATAATTTATGAATGGTCCCTAAATGTAAAATTGGTTGTCGTAAGTTGAAAGTATTAGGAGGTGAGATATCAGATGAATGTCGCTTCTGAACCTAATAAACTTAAAATTATATCAAAGTTGGAACCACCCAAAAATGTGAAGGGGTTATGGTCGTCTTTAGCGTTGATCTGGTTTAGATATATAACAGAAAATTTGCTAATATTTGCTCACATCTAACCTCGTTTTCAAAGAAAACGTAATGTTTGAATTCAGAGCACACCTCGTTTCAATAATAAAAACAAAAGTTATGCGATCCGCCGGTGTTAGGACATTTCAATATTAGTAAAAATGATGTTTGTTTGGATGCAAGTGGGGAAGCTCTTAGGATGAATTTGATGCAAGATGTAACAGAGATACATCCGAAGACTTACGTAAGTAAAGTAAGTACTAATACACAAATTAAGGAAACTAGAGAAAAGATATTGCACGACGGGGAAGGAATGTTTGGCGGTATCATGGGAAGCTTTATGTCTGGGATCTGAATTTCTAAGTTGTGATGAAACACTTGGCCCTATGTTGGTTGAAAAAGAAACAGGACATAAATAAAAGGTTGAAAACACGGTTTTTGAAATTACTAAAAATTGATTTGATAATAGTGCGCTGTCAAGAGTGAAGAATGTTATAGCGTCTGTCGAGGAATCCATTAGCGAATAAGGAGTCATAGAGAATTTACCTAACAGGATTTCAGCGAAGAGATTAATTTTACGAAAGCAGTGTTTTTGGTCATTTTCTTGGTCTGCAGTAAATAATTTGTAATCTTAAATATTATTATTCTTATACTCCAACCAAAAAATAAATTACTAAAAATTCTATTTATGTAAATCGTGGTTATGTAAAATTGTACATTTTTATCTATCTTTATATGTTATAACTGTTTTTTTATCGCTACACCGTATCTCTTTTAATATTTTATAATAATAAACGATTGAAGATACTATTTTGAAGATTAACTTCGCATCTGATAACAAAATAAATAAAAATTTTAGCAAAAAAAAACCGACTCAAAAAAAAGGTATGTTTTGAGTAAAAATTGAAGTGGGTAGGTACCTACCTACCTTCTTACGTAGTAAACACATAGATCGCACCTACATATTGAAGAGTAGAAAAAATAAGTTGATTATTAAGTTGTAGAAGAATAGGCAATTATTTTTTTACTTTTTAGTGCACGTTAATTTGTTTTGGAATAGGTTTTGTTTTGAGTCGGTTTTTTTTGTTATAAAATTTGTTTATTTTTTAGTGAATCTGTAGTACACTAAATAATTTGTCTGAATATGGGTAGACCTACTAAACTTGCTGCTCATAGATCGCACCCTTACTGTAAGCCGTTAAGGAGTTCCATTGATCATCATATTCGACTGCGACAATTACTTGACCATGACGACGTTACGGTAGGTGATTCAAATATCCGGATAGCCTATGAAAGATTCGGCCGAGTATTGTTAATTTGCTTCAAATAATTGAAAAGTTCCGTTACTTTGTCCTTGATCCCATAATCAGAACCTAACCAAACTCTCATCAAACTACCCTTGAAGTACATCCTTTCCATTAAAAAAAAGAATCATCGAAATCAGTTAGCGTGATATTGAGTTACACGTCCATTTGTCGCGCACATATTTAATGCAAATTTAAGATGTATATGATTTATTTGGTATCTCATGGATACCATTGTCAGAACTGAACCAAATTGAAATTGGACCACACAGGAAGCACCAGCTTTCAAAAAAAAAAAATAATTGTCAAAATCGGTTCACCCAGTCAAAAGTTCTGAGGTAACAAACATAAAAAAAATACAGTCTAATTGAGAACCGCCCCCTTTTTAATTTTGAAGTCGGTTAAAAAGAAACAACTATTAGGTTGTACTACACTAGTATTAGGGTACCTACTTAAATACTTTTTTAAAAGTATTGTCTTTTATCTCACTGAAATTTTGCTTGTTTACTACTTCCGTGTTCTTTAGTGATCATCTTAGTTCCGGTTGTTCCGCCGCCGCAATCGGTCGCCTTCGGTCCCATCCCCTGGACCACCGTTTAGTTCAGTGTGTTACCGTGTGTTAGTGTTCCTTCGAGCCGCGTTCCGGAGTGCCGGGCTCCGCGCGTGTATGAGCGTGTGCGGTACAGCGCAGTGTACATCGCGCGGCGACGGTTATGCCACGTTTGCGCTCATCCCGATGATATACTTCGGTTCAGAGTTGCAAAAATTTTAATGTAAATGTAATGCAATATTCCGTACTCGTTCATTATTCATTAAACAATTAATGACTAATGAAAATGTAATGCATTAAAAAAGTAATGCATTTTTTGCAACTCTGCTCCGGTTATCGCACCGTTTGCTCGCCGAGCCCGTTCACGGTTTCTGCGCCTAGAGAGTGCTCCCGCAGGTTCATGCTTCAAATGACGATCGCTATTTTAGTTATTTCGCGTGTTTTACACGCATAAATGGTTTGCTATTGACTACGTGAGGGCGACCTTATGTTGACCAGCAGAAGCCTTTGGGGATGGGTTTGCTCAGCGTCACGGTTAGCGGTTAAACTCTATTATTGATGGTCAATCCAATTCCAAATTTAATTCAGTAACGTTACGTTACGTCTTCACGTAACGGTTATAGGTCATTTTTTGAATTTTAAATTTAAATTTAGTGATTTAAGGACCTAAAGCCCTCAACCGTAACTGTTAGATTTATAACCGCCTTCCGCGGTTTCTGGCCACGCCCTTCACTATACGCTTTATAAGCGTCGTCTATTATTAAATCTATTACACATGGTAATAGGTAGTTTCAGCTATTTTTGCCTCTTTCCAGGGCAACACCATCACCTATGACGTTATTACGTCGTGGTAACCCGGAAGGGTTTCATGACCTTCGCGCTGTTAGTACTCCCTGTGCCTTCTGGACGCTTAGATAAAGATTACGGGCTAAAGGTAGGCGCCTTTTCATCTCATTTTATTTACATTATCATAATAAACAATACACACACACACACACACACACACACACACACACACACACACACACACACACACACACACACACACACACACACACACACACACACGCACGCACACACACACACACACACACACACACACACACACACACACACACACACACACACACACGCATCACACACACACACATATATATTATACTGTGAGGCTCCGTGTTCTTTCTCGCGAATGTGGGTTCGTCTACTTGCTGGCTTGTAAATTTAAATCTAGAAGCTGAGCTGGCAAGAAATAAGAGAGTAGAGTTTGCAGGACGGGAAAAATATTGATGAGGGCTCACGCCCAAGTGCAAAAGCCTCGATAGTGATAGAAAGAGGATTGTTAAATATTAATGTGATAGATTGAATATACTTGAAATTCATAAGCCTTCCTTGCCTATTCCTCTCATCTTTGACTGAAGATTTGATGTCTTCGGTATCCTCAAAGCTCAGGAGAGGTACCGTCCGAGTTAACAATATATGCCATTTTGTTCAACAACTTGTTGCCATTTTGTAGTTAGTGACCCAATTCCATTTCTATAGAAATTTTGGGTCTATCAGACAACTGCAACAAGCAGTTTTGACGTTATCTTTTTGTTTTCATGTTAACCTAACACGACATACAAAAATCTTAAAAGGCCAAAGCAGGTGAAAACCTGAGGGCTCAAAGTCAGGTTTATATGGTGGATGCATTAATACCGAGTGGCTAAAGATGTGTGTGGTCTGACGTTATCATGGTGAAAACCCACACCCTTTCTGTTTATCAAGTTCGGTCGTTTTTTATTTAAAGTCTCACCAACTGTTGGCAGTAGAGATCCTAATTGAGGGTTTTGCCCAGTGGTAAAAGCTGTTAATAAATAGAGCCTTTCCAATCCCGCTATACACATAGCATCAACTTATTGCGAATTAAACCGGGATTCGCTATAGTCTGAAGCCTGCTTGCTTTTTGATCATGATATTTTTCGCAAGTTCTTGTCGTGGACATTTTTCGTTACCAGTGATCAATGTTATCAGAAAACGGTTCGGTTTCATTAGATTTCAATAGAGAATAGCAAATGAATACACGATTCTTTATGTTTCTTTCGGTGAGTTTGTATGGGATGCAAATATCGATTTTTGTGTATATCCAGTTTTCTTCAAATGGGTCAAAATTGTTTTATGGTGAATCTCCAACTCTTCATCTGTGTCGTAAAAATTAATATGCCAATTTTGCTCTACCTTATGCAAAGTAGCATTATTATTAACTTTATCCATAACAGGTCGATCACATCGAGGTTCATCTTTGACATCAAAATAATTGTTAATAAAACTTCAAAATGTATCGAATTTCTACGTTAGATTCACTCATTTCAGCAGCCATAAAAACAATAGAATGGCGGGACACCGCTTTTACTTTTTATTTATTTTTTTAATGTCATCTATTAAATGGTATCAAAACTAGCCAGATATAAACAGCACAACGAAAGATATTTTACTGAATCTTTTTACTAATAATATACGCAAAGCCTTTTTCACTGACTTAATATCATAGCTTTTACATTGGACGCAGGGTAGATAATGTCGTAGAATAAGACTTAGGGTACTTTTTATCCAAAAAAAATTGTAAATACTGAAAAAATATATTTGCGAAAGTGCGATCAAATTAATATTATAAAATAAAATATTTATTGCTAAATATAAAATACGCTCAGCGAAGCGGACGGAGAAATGAGTGTGTTATCTATGGTTTATACTTATTGATTTAATTAGGTATTTTATATATTTATATGAAATATGTTTAATATAAATATTATATTGAATGTATTTCTTATATTTAATTAGATATGTAAGTTAACATTTACATCACATTCATTATTTTCACTACCTATATATATACAGTATCTATCATAAATAAGAGACAAAATTGATAGTCAATTCATAATTATTCCCATTTTGTACAATTTTTTAATGCTATCATTGTTGTATGAGATTTTAATCTGAGTCACACCTTCCCACGATATTTTTATTTCAATGTGAGAAGCTTCGACCTTGGACGTTGATCCAGAAATTATTATGTAATATTGTGTAATAAAATATTCTTTAACTAAAAGTATAAAAAAAAACAAATATTTATATGAACTATGTGATAATACATGATAAATTATGTACTCAATGTACAAAAAAATATGGTGTCAAATAATGTTACAAACCGTGATCGCATTTGTGTATAATATTGTCAATATTTTAAATATTGTAATAGTGACATTTTACTGTTTTGTTTTTGTATGTATTATCGGACTACATATAGACTGGAATCATATTAAAACGAAATAACTCCATTGAAAAATGTGAAATGCAGTATCCACAATGCTATATCGGCATCAATGTGCGTTTGGTTGAAAATATTACATACTGTAATTTGAAAGTTATGCAACCCCTAATAGTCAAATATCCTGTTTAGACAGTTAATTTGCTATGATTAGCATTGTGTAGAGCAAATCTATCATACTAAAGCAGGCCTAGCCGAGTAGCAAATCTTTTCTATTTCTTCAAACACTAACGCTTTAATGTCACCGATATTCGCTTACCAAATTTTAACTTAGATTATCTTTAGAGAATATAAGTTGAAATAAAATGTCACGCGGTAAACGTGGTTTATCGCGTGACATTTCAATGATTAATGTCGATCCCATATATTTACTATTGTACGAGCGTTTATGACAATATAATCACTTGGCTAGGCATACTGTGATAATTGGATATGATATAACGTCGCTTAAAGAAACTAAACACCGTTAGTGCGTATTTATTACCTTCTCTTTGCTCTTTCCAATATGGTGTATTAATTAAATTTCAAGCCGTCGTACCACCAAGATTACAATGATAAACTATGACCGTGTTCTTAACATACATATAGCAGTACAATTATGTAAAATTAAAACCGCCCAGTTAATGTCCCTAGTATAAAATTACGTTAGGGTGAGAAAAGCAGGCGATACACGCCTTCGGTTAATATAATTCTGACGTCATAACGACACCTACCGAACGTTTAAGTTCACAGAACTGACCGCCGAACGAATTCACCTTTGACGAATAAACGAGTATTTATTAAATCCACCACAGTAATATACTACTTAAATCCGAAGGCATGGACATTAATAGAGTTTTGGTCAGTTAAAAGATTTGAATTTTATTTAACAATTAGTTATCTCGAATTATTTTTAACGGATATAAGTTGTATATATTTTTGTGATCGCCTCTTATCCCACTCGATAGGTTTGGAAGAACAAAATTTTTCAAAGCGTCCCATTTGGCGCCATAAATCCGCGGTTTAATTTTTTTAAATTTTAATATACCATACAACACTCTCGTTATCAATACGAATCTAACGACGTATTATTCATCAAAATAGGTTTAGCCGATAAGTAGTTACAAAGGAACATAGGATCAGACATACACATACACGCAGGTCAAACATAACCTCCTTATAAGTTCGCCACAGTCGGGTAAAAACGGAACGCAGCATTGAGTTATTATAGTCCACGAATAATGTAGGTGGTGGAATGTCAATCTAAAACGGCGCTTTGCGTGTGTTTTTATTTATTTTCGATATTATTTAATATATCAGACGGGTAGATAATTTAACTAACTTTTCATAGAATATATTTGATATCAATGTAGATTGTAGAGGAAACATTACTTTTTTGATAGAATTTATTTTTGCAAGCATATCGAAAATTTTGAAATTACATTAATTTATAAATAAGCTCTTTAATGATGAATTTTTAAGAAAAATATTATTTTTTCTCTACACTTCACTTAATATTATATAATTTATGAATTTTTACAAAGTTGTATAGTTTTATTTTTTTTTGCTCTACGCCCTTTTCAAAACTCGATTTAGTAACACGTACACGGTTTCCTATCTCCATAAAATAATGCGACGAGAGTGATTTAAGCCTCCTTTAACAAAAGTCATATTGAACTTAAGAACTGATAAGGTGAAGAATAAAAAATGAACTAAGTAAGAAGTTATCGAATACAGATAAGATTACGTAGCCGACGCGCCTATAATAATATAAATACTCGTAACCGACTATTTGACAGTTCTTTTACATCTTACTGTGTACAGATCAACAACCATTTTAAGTAAAGGTAAGCGATAAGTTTAAAGCATTTAAAAAAGAACTATATCATATCGCGTGTATGCAATAAGAAGTAGCCACATAAGTTTTTCAAATTAACCTATTTCTATTCTATATCTTGTATCAAATTATATATGAAGGTGTAAATCTATTGTTTTACGTATTCCAGATGGCGATTCGATGGGGTATAGTGGGTGCTGGAAAAATCAGCAATGACTTTGTTAATGCTTTTAATTCATATCCCGGTAAAGGCAAAGACAACGTAATGTATGCGATAGCCGCGAGAAACCCTGAAAATGCTAAGAAATTTGCTAAAACGCATAATATACAACGTATCTTCAATAGTTACCTGGAGATGGCTAAAAGTCAAGACATAGGTTTGCACAATTTGATCTGTTTAGCATTAATTTGCGCTATTGAATTACATGCCTAAAACTATTTATATTATATATGCTTTATATATTTTTAAATAATCTATAAATTAACCATAACTAAATATTGCGTCCTTTTTTACTTTGGTGGACCGATATTGGAATAATGAAATATTTATAAGAAGACTTCAACAATTTTAAGTAAAGGTAACTCAACCGATTTTTATCAGACTGTAAATATATACCGTAGCTCTCATTTTAAACGTAGATCAACTCAATGACAAATTCATTAATAAAATGACCTTAAATTGATAACGTAGCCTAATTGTGTATATTTATTTCTTATTCCGTAACCGATAATTTATGTTTACGGTTTAATTATAAATAAGCACCAGATTTTCAATTGTTATTGTAGTTGTACAATTCTTAGTCTGCATAAGGGTTTTATTTGATAACAGTTAGCTCAGTCGTTAAAAGTGTTACTTTATAATTGGAAGCTCTGGGTTCGAAATGACTAATAATATTTTAAACTCGAGTTTTACACCACTTGTCTCGTGCCTCGGAAAGCACGCACGATCGTCGATTTCGACGTGTCACCGCACTGGTGATGACCGTTGTTAGCAACCTTCAGCCCGCATTAGCCAAATTTTCATACGCCACAACAATTCAAGATTTTTTTAAAATAAGTTTTTGTCGTGTATTGCTGGGATTATGTTTGGATTTTTAAAATATATTAAACGGAAAAATAATGTTGGCAAATTGAATTTTCTGGCCACATTTTTTGTTCATTTTAATTACTTCAAAATAAAAGTATGCTAATTAATTGAAAAAAATAATAATGTACTATTCTATCTGTGCTTTAATAAAAAAGTGAGATCACAATAATTTAAATCCGTAATAGTTTTGAAGGCTGAACATGCTACGGTCCTCGAATTTGCGCTTAAATTATAATTTATTCATTTAAGCTATAGCTTAAAAATAAGATCTGATGCAAAAACACTTTATGTTCTACAGTACCAATATATCAATAGCGATTCGATTTCTAATTAAATCGATTTATTTGAATTAAAAAGTTCCTACCATTAAAAAAATTTTTTTGGATATCTAAGAACGTATTACATATTTAAGTCAAATGCATTTTTGTGAAAGTAAACGCTATGTGCTAAGAGGGGCTCGTTATTAACAACTTTGGAGCACACATTTCGCGAAATATTCACTTGAAAATATTTATTACAGATCTAAAATTCTGTCCACCGATGCATCGTATAACAAGTGCACGAAAAAATTTCATTTTTCCAATTCTAAATATGAAGAGTTCTGACCTATCCATATATTATTTCTATCATAATTACACAAGACTATAAATTTTTATCAAAGCGATAGATAAAACCTGACATGTGGGTAGATGGACATATACATAATGAATATTACAAGGGGTTCGTTTTAACCAATTGATTACGCAATCATAAAATTATTAGAGCAGAAAAAATGCAAAATATTTGGCAGGACTGAATATTTTTCTACAGTTACCTAGTTAATCTATACTTAAGTTTTATTTAGGTATACTTAAGTCTGAAAACTATACAAAAAAAAAAATTACTAAGTGATATCATAGAGGGATAACCTATTTTAGATTTACAGTCAAGAAATTTATTAAAAGTATAAGGTACAATTTTATTTTACAAATGTATAATAATTACAACAGACCAATTTAAAAAAATGGAAAAATCGGACCTCAAAGCGGAAGCGATGTGTGAATTGAATACTATTATCAGAAAGTGTTTATAGACAGAATTTAACGGCCAAACTATAAATACTACATTACTACCTTAAGACCGCATATAATAAACGAGGAATTATTTTTAGATATCGCTTACATCGGCACTTTGAATCCTCAGCATTATGAGTTGGCCAGACTGTTCCTTGAAAATGGCAAACATGTTTTGGTCGAAAAGCCGTTGAGTCTAAACAGCAAACAAGTGAAGAGTTTGATAAGCTTGGCGAGAAGTAAAAAATTGTTCTTAATGGAAGCAATATGGTCTAGATGTTTGCCCAGTTTTATTGCATTAGAAAAAGAAATTAATTCTGGAAAATTGGGCGATGTCCTATTCGTGGAAGCTAACTTTGGTATACCGATTACTATGGTAGAAAGAGTGAGGTGGGTAATACATATTTATGTAAAAAAACATACCGTGTCTATTATTTTAATATGAATAATAAAGAAAATCTCGAAGTTATACTTTTATTTAAATATAATTATTTGTATTATGCTCTTCAAGATAATTTACTTATACAAAAATATTTTCGTATTAACAATAATAACTACCTTAATAATCTCATTTCCAGAAAAAGGGACCTCGGGGGCGGTGCTCTCCTTGACATTGGTCTATATGTTTTACAATTCGCGCAATTTGTATTCAAAGAAGAACCAATCAAGGTACAGATTTTATAGATATGTATATGAAACTTTTTTTCTGTATGCCCACAGAAAATTATGCAGTTTGTTTTTGATCAATATTTTGTTTTAGGTATAAAGGATTAACAGCCGCCTGCATCAATTATACAATAAATAATCCCTATCGTGGTTTTTCCCCTACTGAATAAATAAAATTTATATTTTTTACTTTTACTTTAAGATTAGATACCTGACTAATTTTTCTTTTTAACGGGCTTTTACAAGATTTGAGACGTACCTAACGTCTGTAAAATTTAAACCTTGAATGACATACATACAATATTTTTTAAAATATAAAAGAACGTTTATTTCGACGCCGTCCTTACTTATTGTTAGTTACTTCGTAACTGTGTCTATTTGTCTGACCGTTCATAAACTTGTAACTCGATAACTATTGGTCCGATTTACATGATTTTTTTTCTTTTAGTATAAAACTGCGTTACTAGACAATTTTAGCATAGCATAGCAGTATTTTCTTCGCTCTCGTGAGTATACAAAATTTTCTATACAGATTGGTCATTAGTAACAAAAATGTTCCCAAACCCGTTTTTGTATTGGAATCATAAGAAACACCGGAATTGAAATCAAGAATGGCAATACCATCGCTTCGTAATAAATAACAGTAGTACGTGTTTGCGGTATAAGAGTATGAGTTCCTCTGGGATAATTTATTGTAATTTGAATCGAGGTGCAATCGGGATATCGGTATCGGAAGTGGGACTAGGGTCAAAATCAAGAGTGAGACCGAGATCCGGATCGAGAGTAGGATCGGGATCGAAATCAAAGACGGGATCAGAATCTGGAACGAGAACAGCACTGAGATAAAAATAGTGTAATCAATATAAAAGATCGGAGTTAATTGTGGGTGAAAGTTAATAATAAATATACATAATTCGGTAAAACATACTTTTACGTGTATAAATAAATGTTTTTGAGAGATACGATTTGATTGTATATTCAGTTCTGTTTGCGTCTAACGATTTACATAAAACTTCCCTGAAACGGCAGATTTTCGCAGATTTTATTGCGAAAAATCGACACCATTCATTTCTGATTTACACAAAATTCTTACAAGCTAGCCGTATACAGAAACTTCTCCAGAGATAAAACTAATTATTTACAGATGTAAACCGTATTAAAACCATAGTCACATTAATAGGTGGTGTCGTCAGGAGAACTGAACGAGGAAGGCATGGACTTGGCAGCAACCATTATACTCGAGTACAGCGGCGGCCGGCGGGCGGTGCTCACGGCCAACGGCAGGCTGCAGCTGGACAACAGGGCTACCGTCTACGGCACCAAAGGACGCGTTACGGTATACAGGATGGAATCGATCATGCATCTTTTCGCAAATATTCATAATTATGTTCTTTTCTAAAAAGACTTTGTCAAAGTAACTATAGCAAAAATATATCATTAAAGAAACACCTTTAAAAATTTCATACACAATCCTAATAAATGCTCGGCCAGACTACAAGAGCGGGCACGGTCGTCGGGTGGTGGTGCCACGTGACGAACTAGAATTCTACCCCGTGCTCGAGCTCCGTGATGTATTCTTTTCAAAGAATTCATCTAGTCACTTACCTACAAATGACACTTAATGTTGATAGTGATGTGAAGATGGCTAATGCAAATATTAAATTAGCCTCTGTTTTTCCACATGTGTTCCACTCACCTCTAAACAAATAAGGCAAATGAAGGCAAATTATCGCGTAAAGGATACACGGCACAAAATATTACTTGCGGACTCGCAAGTTGTTGACTGTCAGGGTAAATTTCACTACAAAGCCTTAGAGTCGCAGCAATATCATTTCTTCAAACTTCCCTACAATAAATCCTGTTGGTATATTCTAAAGCAGTGAAAGGCATTGTTATTAAATATTACTCACACACAATCTTTATTTCAAAAACCTCATTTACGTAAACGTAACAATTTTACTATAAATGTAACCTAACACTAATACTATACTATTATTACAAAAAGTATGTATTTAAAAATAGAGAATAAATAAAATACCTAACGTACGTGTAAGTTCGACCACTGCACGCGGCTGTGCGTCGCGGGCTACTTGGCGTTCTTTACGATTAGCTGGGACGCGGCATGACGCACGACTTTCGTCTACACTACACTAACACTAACTAACTAATAGACGTTAGTGTATACTTTCGTATACACTAACGTCTATTTAAAATTTTTTTTGAAATTTTTAATGAAAACTCACTATTACAAGTTTGTTTTACAGTCATAAAATGAATTTTTCAAAAAATTAAAAAATAAAATGAAAACCGCCTTCTAAAACCTATTTAAATATTTTTTTAAACAGACTTCGAAAACAAATAAAGCTGTTTTTGGAGTTGGTTCCAGCTAAAGCAAGGCATGTATATACATGAATATGAAACGTTAAATATTGAGTCAAAAAGAGATTTTCTAAGGAGACACAACTATATTGGATTTATCTTTAGCTGGAAATGACGCCAAAAAGAACCTCCTGCTTTTTTTGAAGTCGGTTAAAAAATCTTATTGTGATTGATTTGTTTTAAAGCGAATTTAAAAGGGTGTCGAGGAAAGGCATTTAAGACTTAATATCGAGATATAGGTATATATTATAAAATAAAAACTACATACCATTTAGGAACAAAAATAAACCAAGTTATAATATCAGCTTAGCAGTATATTAGCACCGGCGCTTTCTTGGTCTAGAATTACTAAATCATTTGTCATTAATTTAACAAAACTCGATATTATTTAAATTAAATTATTCCAAGCATAATTTTATTTTCGATATAGTAGATATTTATGTATTTGGAATTATTTTTATTGATAATTTATACATAACAAAAAAAAATCTACAAAAATCCTCTTAACGATGACGTTATTATCGTAAAAATCACTGTATAGATTTTCATTCATTTTTCCGACTCAGTAGAGACTGATCCGAGTTCAAATCTATGTCACGTCTTATATGATTCTTTAGCACACGCGGCGTGGTCGTAAGCGAATTGCGCTGTAAATCGAAATGAAATGAGTCCTCCAATGACAAGTCGTATCCAATGACGAGTATACTTATTTTAAACAAAGCACTACCTCAAAAATATAAGTAAGATTTTAATTAGGTTTTTTAGGAGTTTTTTTTTTACTTTACTTACGGCACTCCTGTAAGTAAAATAAAAAGTAGGATAAAATATTCGATTATATTGACAACACTTATAAAACAGAAGTGTTATTTTCTTTGACAATAACGATAATTTACAAATTATTCAACAATTAAATAAGGTTACATGTTAGGTAATGAGTTGCTTACACGTGATATGTCAACCCATTCTTCCTTTACTAACCTGATGGCATTTTCATTGGTAGGAATGACAGAAGAGAAAATAGCATAATTACAATTAACAATTTTACATGTTCTTGCAACGCGCACGATTGAGTTATCTAACTGCCAAAACATGAAATTACTTTATTTAGGAGTAGTTTTTGTATCTTCAGTTTTATGAGCATTATTAGCAAGTTCTGCTTCGTTCAGTAGGCAGCGCCGGTTTGGGGGTAGAGCGCGTGGAGCGGTCGCTCTGGGCGCCATGTGACTAGGAGCGCTAAAACACCAAATGCAAAAAATGTCGTCTTCGGAAAGACATAGAACGGTGTTACGATACTTAATTTAATTTAAGCTTAATATGTGTTGATGTTTACAATAAAAACTTATTTTGACAAATTAGCAATTATTATTTATTTGTCATGAAGGCGAATTAGAATTTCTGAAAAACTGGAGCACTGACTTGAGGGTGCTGAAAAACAATCCCGATCAAAGTTGGGCCGGCGCTGTTAGTAGGTATTCTGAATCTTTAATTTTTTCATTCTCATTTATTATATTTTTTACTATGTTACAGCTAAAGGATCCATTCCACTGTTCAATTGAAATGATAAATTCTGAAGGAAAAACCGAACGATTCCCCTTACACGATTCCGACCTGCCATACTACTTTGTGAACAGTGCTGCATTGGTCTACGAAGCACTTGAAGTCGGCAGATGTATAAAGAATGGTTAGTATTCTTACAAATCATAAAGAAGGAAAATATATTCCTTCTTTAAATTTTTATGATCTTATATTATTTCATAGTATTATTAGTTTTGAAATATTTGTCAAACCTTCGTCGTTGCTCTAGCTTAATATCACAATAGAGCAAATCTCAATTACTGTATAAAAAAATATGTATTATTAAAATATTTTAGAGTACCATCTATGCATATAAAATTAGATATACTTTTCACTACTTCAACTTCTAATTTCATCGTAGTTCGACATTGTACCTTACAATGATTAATTTATGTGATTTAGGTATCTGACTTAATCTTTTGTATGATCTTAATAGAGCAATTCTTGTGTAGATACTTTATATATATAAACGAAATACCAATGACTGACTCATCACAAGATT
The DNA here is from genome assembly GCA_005406025.1 of Eumeta japonica. NCBI lineage: Eukaryota > Metazoa > Arthropoda > Insecta > Lepidoptera > Psychidae > Eumeta > Eumeta japonica. The sequence continues at coordinate 17,751 of BGZK01002539.1, read as the reverse complement.
CCGAAACTACAGAATCGTTCACTTGAAATTCGGTATAGTTACTCTGTTCGGGACGTAGACGATCACTAAGAACGGATTTTACGCAAATACTATCCAAAGAAAAATTTCATCGTTTTATGAGATCTCTGAAACTATAGGTTCAAATGATTTGAAGGCATAGTTACTTGTTTCGGGACGTAGACCCTCACCAACGGATTTTATGCAAATCCTACAAAAAAAATTCTTCATATTATATCTACAAGGATGGAGCCGCGGGCAAAAGTTAGTTATATACATTTTGTTTCTTGGAAACAGCTCTAATGATGTGGATAAAATTTCATACAACTTTTAAATGAAAAATTAACTTTACCTCACCTATCTAAGTACCTCATTAGATAGCTAGATAGGTAAGGAATTTTTGTTAGATTTTGTATACTTCTTACTTTTTTTTTATTCGCTTTCTAAACAATAAGAAAATAAAGAAATAATTCAAAGAAACGCGTGTTTTAAGATATTGTGGCCAAACCATTGCAAAATTTCGTCGTTTTATTTGATTTAAAAATGAATTGGCATGTGGCCCCAGTAGCAAAAGCAAATAAAGAAAAAAAAAAAATTTACGAACTTTTTAAAAATTAACTTTAAAGTCGAAATTCTGGATTTTTTTTTGAAAATTACGAAATTTTAAAATTTCTTAGTTACGGTCAACATTCGTATAAGGCAATATAGGGTTAAATTCATAGCTTATAGTAAGTACTATCATGTCCTTAAAGGAATGTATCGAATTATCAATAACTCAGTATATACGATCGGATCCGTAGCGTAAGGTGATAGTAGTATGTACTTTACATTTTATTATTTAATAAATATTATATGTTATATTAACGCATAAATGCATTTAATATATATATATATATATATATATATATATATATATATATATATATATATATATATATATATATATATATATATATATATATAGATGTAGCAATGTGATGCAGTTTAATATGTGTTGTGTAAAACCGACTTTTTTTTTCATATTAAGTACAAAACCATTTCATAATTACAATTGTCTTGCCCATAAGCATTAAGCCAATAAATAATTTGGAATATGAATTCTAATTTCGAATCTAAATAAAGAAAATAAACACATAATTATTATGTTTTATAGCAGTATTAAGATGGAATGTTAGTAAGGATTAATATAAAACTAATCAAGTACTATAATTTTATGATGACTAATAACTCTAATTTTAGGCTTGCTCGAATCTCCGCGGATGAGTCATAACGACAGCTTGAGCCTGGCGAAACTCGAAGATACCATCAGGCAACAACTCGGTGTTCACTATGATGTCGACGATCTTGAATATCCTTAAATAATTTACGTTTTTACATCTTAAGCGGCAAACGAGCCAATTTCAATTCCATCCAGGCCAAACGAGACGCAGGATGACTTTTATTGTTAACATAATTAACCCTTAAAATTTTAATTCCCATTAAATCCGGACTTGAATTTCACTTCCGATGCGCTCTCCTGCTATTTTTTTGAAGTTTATCTGAACTAAAATTTTCGAAATAATTTACAAACAAAGAAATAAACATTTATATCTCCTACAATGTCGCCTTAAATGATGTCAATTCGTGTAATTTTTTTTTCAATTTAAATAATTGTTTACAGTAAATCGTATGTATGTAACAAGGTACAACGAAAACAATAAGTGATGCCTTTCCAAGTATAAACAAGAATGTCTAGGACATATTCTTGGATTTCAAAGTTTTTCATTACATTCTTTTACTGTTTTTAATTGTTTTAGCTTTTTATTTTGCTAAATGTATAATAAAAATGGTGGGTAACATAATGATTTTTTTTTCTCTTTTAAAGTTCTCAGTAATTATGCATGATGTGTGCCCATAAATAGGTTTATCGTAATTAGTGAAACCTTTCAATTCAAACTCGTATAAGTATATAAGTAAACATACATATCTAAATTGTATTGTGTGTAGTGCCGAACTAAAAAAGGCAATTTTTTTAAGCACTCTAAACTGATATATGCAAAGATCGTACCATGTAGAAATCTGCAGTTTCTGTCTACCCTATTGGGAAATAAGCGTGAGTTTATAAAAATAATATATTGAGAGATCTTTTTATTGGCACAAAATTTCAAATTGTTCGAGTTTGTAGGCCTAAAAAGAAAATTTTGTTTTTTCCAACCCGAAAGGATTTATGAAAATTAATTTTTATAAGATTTCAATATTCATCATATACAGATATGGTTGTTACAAAGTAGTCACTGTATAAAGTGTTATCACGCTATCCTTTCCCATATCATTTATTAAAAATCCTGGTAAAAGCTATCGAAAATCCCTTTAAAACTAGTGTCAGAATGTCATTGTACAAATGCTGCCTTTTTGTATAGATAAGGAAATAGTGTAAAACTACACGACGCTAAATCTGGTCTATAAAGGAAATTGACCAAATAGTTTTATCATTATCTCCATTCAAATGATCCATTATTTTTCGCGTTAGTTAAACAGGGAAGTTATTTTAAACAAATACGTGTTGAACCTAAAGCTTTTAACGAAATTAGAAAAAAAAATAAAAATATATTAGGTTTATACATAGTTTGGTAAATTACGTTGTGCCGCGGACATCTTTCTGTTATTACGTAAAAAGTACAATCGACTTTTGGTGGAACCGGCTGTAAAACTCGTTATCGACTGCAACACAGATTAACGACTTCAAATTATATATTATCACATTTTTTTTACACCACACATATGGCTTTTTCAAAACATCAGTGTTAGAAACATATTTCAAGCATTATAAATTATTAGTTTGCTATTTTTGTCCATTGATACAATTGAATGCCAAATTAAAAAAATATATAATATATAAAGTTTTTATTTTAAACTAGCTGTAAACACTGGCTTTGAGTTTAATATATTAGGTTGGGGGAAAAGGTTTTTCGTATTTTGTTAGTAAAAAGTTGCAGTAAAATCTCTTCGATTATGTTCTTCATATTTGAACAGTTTTGATACCATTAAATAGATCGAATTTTTAAAAAACGAAAATAAGGAGTTTAAACGGTGTTCCGCCATTTTTCTATTGTTTTTTTGTCCACTAAAACGAGTGGATCTAAGGTAGAAATTCGATACATATTGACGTTTTATTACAAAAAGGAGAGATTGTGACATAAATCGCGAAAAAATTGTGACATTTATGGACCTAATGCAGCGACGACAGGAGTAGCACAAACCTGGTAATAGCGTTTTCCGTCAGGTAATTTTGATGTCAAAGATGAGCTTCGCTCCAGTCGACCTGCTACGGATAAAGTTGACGGCATTTTCGAAAAAAGTTTGGAAAATCCAAAAGTGCACGACTCATAATGCCCATTCGTTCGAAAAATGAACCTGAATTGGATTTAAAATATCGCGCAGTGTTTTGAACTGATCATGCGCACTAAGTATGCGCCACAATCAGCGCTATCAGCTGTCTCGTGGGTTGTGGATGAAATATTTACTTACCGATAGATATAGATATACAAACACCCATGTGTTTTATTTATTCATTTTCGTTTTTTGTTAATAACTATTAAACGACACAAATCAAGTTAATCATTTTCAATACCAATCTCCGGACAGTGGATCTCAAGCTATTAAAAAAAAAATGGATCGTAACAGGACAATTATGTCTTTCAAATAAATAATCTGAGACTAAAAGATTTGAAAAACGTTTACCTTTTGACCCAAAAAATAAGCCTTAATTATTTAAATAATGATTAAGTTTTTTTGTGGTTTCGCCTACTTATTATATCACAACCTGCAAATGTGTTTATAGCAGCAAAGCAGGAAAATATTCGACCCATAGTCTTAAAAAAAAATAGGCTTACGAACACATATTAGGGTGAACTATAAAATATAAATGCATATAATCCAGATAATATTACATTTGGTTGCTAAATTTAATTCAAAGCCGTCCAGTCGTTTATGCGTGATTAAATTACAAACAGTCAAACATCGACACAATCGCTTTTGTAATATTATAATATTGGGATATAATACTGAAAAAGATGTAATGCAAAAATGCTATAGTTCATTTTAATTTACTTTGATTTTTTTATTATTAATCTATTATTTTTAATCTTATAGTTACAATTCGATTGTAAGTATATGATTTGACACTATCTTTTACTTTCGCTTTCGCTCTACTTCACCCTCTCACACCGTATCTTACTCTCCCTTCTCCCTCTCAATCATCATCGCCTACTCTAACACCGCTCGTTCTCTAAACAAAGCAAACAATCAGCATGGCCGACAAAATAAAATAAATGACTATTATTTTTTTTTAGTTATAAGGAATGATACATATAAACATACAAAGAAATAAACAGTAATCTACATTTTATATACCAATTAATTATATCAGTTTTCGATATTATACCGAATAGCAACCAAATAGGTTCAAGGGTTTAAATGTGAAGAGGTAATAGACAGACACACTTTCGCATTTATATTAGTATGGATACTCAAGTCTACAAATTGTCATTGCACTATTAATTTCTTTAGATTCACATTATTAACTTTTCATCAACTATTTTCTTATTTTCACGAACTAACTTTCATGTGCTTTATTTTAAAAAGCTAATTTTTCAATAAAATGTTATAAAACGTTCTTTACAAGGTTTCATCTGCACAAATAAAAGTTAGCTTAGCAATGCTCTTTTCTCATATTTTTTATGACGATGAATTGACACTTTTCTCTAGATTGAAAGTATTTTTACTGTTTCTATAGTAGTAAAAGTTATTGAAAATGTGTTTCCATGTTTCAATAAATAATAAAAATATAATTTTAATAAATTACCAACCCTAAGCCCTTGATTTATGCTAATATATAATTAACTAATGCCAAATTGTATATCTCAAAAGGTAAATGATTTATTCTTTTATAGAAATCGAAAAAAAAAAGCTAAGTGTAAAGATGTCATTGTACCTCTCTATAAAGGGAAAGACTCACGGCAGGTTTGCACAAATTACCGCCCTATAAGCTTCCTCAGCGTTGTTGGCAAACAATATGCGAAAATCATTACCGAAAGAGTTGTGAATGAGATTAAAAACAAGATTTGGGACATACAAGCGGAATTTCGGAAAGGCATGGTGTGTACGGACCAAATTTTTTGGCTAACATTACAAAAAGGTTTTTAGTCAATGGCCAAAAGGTTTTCTGTATTTTCATAGATCTGAAAAAAGCTTATGTTAGAGTGAAAAGAAATGATCTATGGAGAAATCTATACATGCATGGTGTGAGTAGCGGATTGATACAGGCACTACCATGCCTATACAGGGGTACAGTGCTTGCGTCAGAATAAATGGGGCATACGCTGACTGGTTTGACATCCGCAGGGGTGTCAGACAGGGATGTGTAGCTTCACCGTGACTATTCAACCTATTCATGGATAGCTGTCTGTATGATTTTAAAGAGTGTGAGTGTAGACTAACAATGGATGAGCTGTCCGTCAAACACCTCCTGTGCGCCGACGACCAAGTAATCCTTACGCCATCAGCGTGCGGGCTGTAGGAGATGGTAATTAAAATGAATGATTCTGTCAAGAAAAGGGGTATGAAAGTAAATGTCGGTAAGACTAAGATAATGGAGTTTGAAAGGGTCAAAAGCACAACTGACTGCGATACACTTATAAAATGTGAGAAATTCGAACTAGTGAAAGAGTTTGTATACTTGGGTAATCTCTTTACAAATGATGGTAAACATTACAAAAATGTCGGAAGAAGAGTAAATGCGGGAAATAAAGTGAATGGAGACTTACTCGCTCTTATAAATAGGAAGTCTCTCACGACAAGCGCTCTTGGCTATCCACAATGGGGTCCTAATCTCCACGCTTATGTGTGGTAGTGAAAGCTGCGTATGGCAGAAGAAAAATGAAAATAGAATCAATGCAGTGGCGATGCGATCGCTACGTAGTATGTGTGGAGTGACTCGGAAAGATAGACGTAGAAGCTGTGATGTCAGAGAGCGGTATGGTTTGAAGGAAGATGTGGTGAGTAGAGTAGAAAGAGGTATGTTGCGGTGGTTTGGCCATCTGGAAAGGATGAATGAAAGTAGACTGACAAAAAGCTATAGAGGGAATGTAGGTGTTGAAAACGTCGGCAAGGGTCGCTCTAGAAAATCCTATGCAGATGATATTGGTGGTATACTAAAAAAGGGCCAAATTTTAAGCACCCGAAACCGACGAGCTTCCATGAAAAGATTGATGTGCGTCAGTGAAGCAAAACAGATATGCAAAGATCGTATCATGTGGAAATCTAGTCTCTGCCTACCCTTCTGGGAAATAGGCGTGAATTTATATTTATTTTAAAAATATTAACTTGGGTGAATACCCAAAATCTGGTTATCCAGATTCGATTATGATTCAATTGTTCTATTTCCATTCTGAAAAAGTTAATCATAATGTATCTATGTCCTTAAAATGTCTTATTGTACTATATATACAATTACACCTATATTATATAATGCAATCGATTCACTTTGTATTTAATTCTGCTTAAACATGATTAATAAATGTGCCGCAAAGGATCTCTAGTATTTTTAAAATACACATAAAACAATTTTTGTCTTTTTACACATAGCCAGATTTTTGTAACGTAACTGACGTAGCTATCATTTTTCAATCTTAAATTCCTTTAATTTATTGTAACAATTTGTAAGGAGAACAACTATTACTATTTTTAATGTTAGAAATTAAATTTTATCTATAATATCCATAGCTATCAGAATACAACAATAAGAAATGTAACAAAACGAGTTATGGCTCTCATCCACTTAATTAATTATTTTTATTTTTATCTCATAGATAATGCTCTGTGATATTGGTTTTCATAAAAATGTCGAGAGAGAGAGAGAGAGAGAGCATTCAAACAATTGAATGCAATTATGTGGGTCGAGAGCGAAAAAAAATGGAGTATGCGTTGGCCTAGTACTTAATAATAAGTTAATCACCAACAAAGCCTGTGTTATTTTTAGGTGACTTGACCTTTAGGTATCTCGTGATATGTCGGAGATGACGTGTCGATATCCACTCACATTTATTATAATTTTGTATTGTAATTTAATAACATTACTTAGTTATAACCAGTACAAAAAGGAACTTCGTGCCTAATATGGATGTTGACTATATTCAAATAAAAAGATATTTTGAATTTAAAGCGGTAGTTTTTATGATAAAATACTGAAAATCACAATACTTCCTTATTTTTATGTAATTTAATTAACCCTTTACCGCATGATTTTTTTTTTGTTGATGATAAAAATATATGTGATAGTAAATAAGAAATAAAAGGACACGTGTTTTAGCATTTTTTTATTTATTGAAAAATAAAGAAAATATACCGTTTTTCCACTTTGGTACATATTTGGTCCAGTAAACAAAAAATACAAAATATTTTTCGGTAATTGCAGTCAGTTCCCGTCAATCACTTTAAAACAATTTTTTGGGTTAACTAAAAAATAAATGTTATAATTTGAAAAAATATAAAAATATTCCTGCCATCTTATGTTGTATGAAATAACTTAAAACAATTTCTTTTGTCATTAAGACATAAGCTCACTTTACATTTTTGGCACTCAACATGTGACCTGCCATTACATTCTGGCACTTTGCACCGCTGTCTAGTGGTCCAGAGAGGCATATGATCTATTTGATCCAGTCTTACATCTCTAGACGGCATGATAGCAATGGGTCCTCTCAATTTCTTCGCTTCAATAGCATTTTCCAGTTCATAAGAAGGCCGTCCTCGTTTTCCACTTGTTGATGGTTTATTGCTTTGGCTTAACCCTTCAGCTACTGCGCATTTGAAGTCGGCTAAAGGTAAATATGGGTCTGAATCCGCTAAAGTTCTCCTGTATAACAACCACGCATTAACTGTCATCATATCAATCATGTGAAAAATATGCGGTGGTAGAACTTTTTGATCTAATCTGAATTCTATAATAGCCAAGAAGAGCGTCTAATAAGTCCACGCCACCCATATGTCTATTATAAACCGTGACTGCCTTTGGACATGATACATTTTGATATGCTTTTCTTTTTATTGAAACGTCGAACTTCAGATGATGGTTTGCTGCCAACGTAAGTTGAAGCTAAGTTCACAACTCTGTTGTCGTACCAGGTCACTACTGATATATCAGTGTTGTCAATTGTGGTCAATTTTTCTACAGTAGTTCCTCGGCCTTTTTTTAAATCTTTTTCAACTGGAACCTTGTAGCCTGGGATACGATTAGCTTTTATTGTGCCTATTGGTAAAATACTTTTTGTCAAGGTACGTCAAAAGGGTAGTGACGTGTACCAGTTATCAAAGAATAGTTTGTAGTTGAGTCCTTCTGGTATTGTCCTAGAAAGGCGAACTACGACGTCACTGCTAGTACTTATTTTAGGCAAATTAGTGTCAGACTGTACAGGTCCCTGAGCTCCAGTATATATTTCAAAATCAAAACTAAATCCTGAACTGCCGCTAAGGACAAAGTTTTGTAGCCCCATTTGTGGGTTTCTTAGGGTTGTATTGCCGCATAGATGATCTGCTCTTAGTAGGTATAATCTGCTCATCAACAGCCATATACTGTTCTTTAGGAACTGTCAAAATTCTTTGCCTTAAAAGCTCCAATAATGGTTGGATTTTGTGAAGAGGGTTATATCCCGGCTGTCCTTTTGGTATTTGTGTCAAATTATCGTTAAAATGAATAAAACGTTTGATTTCTTCGAAACGGTTACAGGACATTATTGTACTAACTTTAGGGTACCCCATATCCTCATTCCAATAAAACCTTGTAGAGGGTAACTGAACTATTGACATGTAAAGGCAAATACCAATGAACTGTTCAAGTTCTTTTACAGTAATATTACTGGGCTTTTCTGGTCGTTTTTCGACTGCATATTTATTAGTTTCTTGAGATATATATAGAAAAATGTCGTCCGTGAATAAATATTTGAAAAACTGGTACGGGGTATTCAACGCTGTTATTTCTAGAGGCAAAGAAATATCTCCAGTAAACTGTAAATCAGTCTCAGCTCTTTCCAAAATCCATCCCTCCATCGAGGCTTTTCAGCCCTTGAAGTCCTTGTTGACAAAGAAGCAAGATGAGATATAGGTATATTATCATCAGAATCTGATTCAGACTCCTCTGATTCTGGAATACAGAGGAGGTAGTACATTTCGTCTTCTATTTGTTAGTTGCTCGTCATCTGATAGGTCCTCGTCAGCACTGCTGTCCGGAAAATCCTTGACTATCGTATGGATACCGCCGTAAAATCGTCTAGGGTCCATATTCCTTCAGGTTGCCTAAAATAGAATAAACATTATAAACAATCACAGACGTATTATTTACTTAGGAATGAAAACACACTTTACATTTTGCATATCGGTACAAATAAGACACAATAGAAAAAGAATATTTTGCATGTTGTACCAAATTTGATCCATACAATTAAATACTCAAAATGCTAATATAATTGTAGAAAATGTAAAAACTTACCTTATCAATAATCTATAAGTATTTTTCTTCTTTGTAATATTTATCTAATAGCGGTAACTAGAGATTTTATATTTTTTCGGAATTTTCAAGTAACAGAAACCGACGCGCTCAAGTAGCAACCTGTTCGTCGATGTTGAATGATGGGCGATTTCGTAGAGTTACTCCTAGATGGCGGTGTTCATATTATTATGACAGAGGAATGGAACATATTCGATACGCTATACATAAAACGACTGTTTTTATTTTCTAATTGAAGATATTCACGAAAATATGCCTTGGTTCATATATGATCCGCGATGCGGTAAGAGGTTAATATTTTACAAATAAAATGTAATTAAATCATCCTCACGTCACGTGAAAACCAACACCATTAGAGTGCACGACGCCACTTATTTATAAACATCGTTTACGCTGTCAATAGGTTTCATTGTTTGGACACAATAATTTTGTAATTTATCAACAATTTCTTCGAAATTCGCTTTCAAAACGTTTGAAAGGTACTTATTTATCATGGAAAGTGGATTTATTAAGGCAAATAGTTAAAATTTGTCAAATATTTACTGTTTTCAGTGGCCAGTCTTCGCAATAACTTATGTTCTATTCAAAAATGTGAAGAGCTTCATATAAGTGATATACCAATATTTGTTATTTCTGTAACTAAATTATCAGTAATCTAAGCTTTTGAGCTCATTTATGAGTTCAAAACATTAAACTAATTTATGGAAAAAAATTTACGTTGAAAATCGTACAATTTTCAACTGAAATAAATATTTTCAACTTTTACTTTATTTCTAACCTCAAAATTAAAATATTTTTTCTTTGAAAACTAATAAACATGTTAAAAACAAACAAATAGTATTATCAGAACTTACGTCGAAGTGATCTTCACAAAAATACATTTTTAATTGCGTCGCTACAAGTGCCGTATTCCTGCGGGCAAGCTAAAGCAACATTTTCCTGCTATTTGCTGAACGTGGAACATGAATAAATAGTTTTTCAGGTGTTCTGAATATACTACTTGCACAATGAAGCACCGCACAACACTCATAAAACTTGAATTCATGTTATACAGCAATAAATGCGAAAAAATTTTAAATCACCTTATCAGTTTACCCGAGTTTGTGAACATTTGACTTCTCAACGGTCACGTGACAAAATATTGGCGTGTTAGAGCGAAATTTGAAACGGAATTTAAAAATATGATATTTACAGTTTTTAAATGGTTTAAAAATAATTAGATATTAGTATTCGGGGCTATATAAGGTACTTATGCGCAATTTAATACACTTTCGCAAAAAGAGTCATGCCGATTGCGAAAAGACATTTCAGCATTTTTTTCAGCATCCTATTCCTGAGGTATACCTCCTCACAATCTTTTCATGTCAGATTGGGATTTAGACCTTGGCCCCCCACGCGGCTCAATGATGGTTGGAAACTGTCAACGAGCATCGTTACAAATACGACGACGCCTCCGCGGCCGAGGCCTTGGGTGCACTCAGAAAGAAGCACGGGGCTTGTAGTTCTGTTTCCAACATAATAATATTTATGTTAATAACTTGGTCAATTCTTCTATGATTAAAATTCGAAATGGAGACGTTTAAAAATAGCTGTTGACTTCTTGGCACCAATCATACGCATAATGCATATTTGGATTAAATAGACCAGTCATATTGTACATAAAAAACGAAAAACGTGATGTAAAGCTAAATTTTTTGTATCTTATTTGGACCCATTGGAGAAGCATTCAAATATATTTTGCAAGCAAAGAAAAGTTGTGCTAGCTGCGTTATATGTGAAAAACTGCAAAATTTTCGGACTTTTTTTACTTTACATCACATACTATGCAATTTTTTAATTATGTTATATATCATTTCTAAATTGTATTAAATTTGAGATAGTTTGAGCCCACCCACAGCTCTGTATGTCTCATAACTTACCGAGATACAACACTATTCAAAAATTGGGATTTAAGAAATCTCGGGACTCCTAAATGGACTGGCATCTAGTATGAACAATGTGTACTTACAGAAAATAACAAGAGTTGATTAGACTCTGTTTTTCTCTACATCTTTTAATCACGGAGAGCTACCTTTTACCTCTGGATTAGTATTATGTGTACACGTCTTCTCCAGTTGCGACACTACTTCTGCTCTTTTCTGGCATAGAAAGATGAAGATGTTGGACGTCCTCCAAAAACACCCTCAAGTGATATATGTGATCCCCATAACCCTGCAACCTGAAACCACTCATGAAGAAATAGTTTCTGCCGGAAAGAAACTCTTTGTAGCTATGTATGGTGGAGGAGTTTCAAACACTCTTCACACTTTCCGTTATAAAATCTTCGTGCGATCAGCTGTTAATGCCAAAATCCACCTGGCTCATCTTCCCCCAATTGAAGAGGCTGCAGATCAACATGCATATCGAACATATCACCAGTCCAGAAGTGGTTGGAAGTAGACAAACACCCAACTAATTGGAGACGGACCAGTAACCAACAAGGGCTTTTTCCCGTGACTAGCGTAAAAGACTCAGCTCCTCAAACTCTCCTTCAATTTACATCATGCTAGTGCTGTAAAGGATGCACTGGACGAGGTTGCACATGCTAGAAAGCAGAGATAAAGTGTTCTACGACGTGTTATTCTGTCGGGGCTATTCATGCCAAATATCACCACAATTGATTTAATAGGCGACTCCGATAGCGAAGAATATATTAAGCCTTTAGAAATCACATGATCAAAAAGCACCAAGTTTGATGAAATTCATAATGGAAATATTTTTACATCAGGAAACAGACATAGACTACATTTGTTTGTTTGTTCTGTTCATTCATATGTTTTCCCATAGCTCAACAATAGTTAAACTGATTGTAATGAACTTTTGTTTACTAATACAGCACATTATTTTATAATATATAAGCTAGTGTTCGTTTGTTTACTTATGACTTGTCAATGACTCAATCAATTTTGATGAAATTAAAAATAAAACTAATACAACTATCGTCACATAAAATGTAAGTTACTTAGGGTTCCATAATTCAAAAGGAAAAAAGAAAGCCTTATAGGATTACTACGTTGTCCACCTGTTTGCCTGTCAAGACTCTTTTTCTCAAGAAAGCGTGGAGGTATCAATTTGAAACAATATCATATACTCAGATGTGCAATGCCTTAGGGCTGTAAAGAACAACAAACTTGTAACTCAAGAGATACGACTGTCTACGCAATATACTTTGGTATTCACAAGGGAATCGAAAGCCACGGCATATTTCTCATTAAGTTAGAATCAATGAATTTTGACAAAAAAAATGGTTTCACAGCACAAGGAAAAAATCTGAAAGCCATTAAATTTGTAGTTACACCACATGAAAAAAACATTTTTGATTATAAACTTACACTTGCACTTGGAGGATTGAATGTGTTAGACCCAATATAAGGGATAACATTTTTAAAATTTTCCATTATGGAAACTTAAAATTTTAGAAAATTAAAATATTTAAAAAGAAAATCGAAAACTTATTTGCATGTGTGTGAGAAGGGGTTACGTTTAAATGTTTTGGAATCCTTCGAAATTTTAAAACATAAAAATAATAATAATATGCTCAATGACCAAATTGACGTTTATAAATCGCTATTATTGGACGCTTGTCTGTAACTATTTGGGTAATGTTGGTGATGGTTAGTCTGAGACATTTGACAGGCGTGTCTATCGGTGGTGGTCTGTGGCTGCCTTAAGAATGTTTTCGTCAATATTTGCCCATTGCATGACAGCGGCCCGCTTAACGAGGTTGTGTTGATTGTTTTAACGCTCCTTGCACCCTGGTGGATGTGACTGTCGGCAATTTCCCGAGGATGTGCCTGGTTGGTATGAAACGTACGTAGAATTAACAATTTAACGGTTAACGGAATAAGATAATTATAGAAATAAATAACACTTGCTTAGGTGTTCGATATCTGTCAATCCTCTGCAATCAATATTCAATCATTTGAATAGAGATTCGTAGTGGAGGGGCAGATTCGAGAGTCAGCGGTGGGTTGCATGCTGCATGTTAATGCATGTTGCAGGCAAGCATATAAAAATAAAGTTTCGAAATTCCTCGCACCAATATCTCATTAATATCTGTATCAAAAACAAACTAAAATTATCAAAGCTGTTGATGGATGAAATATTTACACTGACATAGAACTGTAGAACCCTCAGGGTCTTATTCCTACTTATCTAGTTTTTTTAATGTTTATCATTATCATATCTCATTATAACTTAGACTTGAAATCCATTAATTTTATTTAATTTTGTCAGCTATGTTTATTATTTGCTTTTCTCAAAGAAGGAGCGGTATTAGAGTGAGCGATGAGGATTGCGCAGGAGAGGAAGAGGACGAAGTAAAACGTAAGCGATAGTAAGAGAGAATGACTACAATTTGATTGTAACTATATAATTAAAAATAATTGTTTAAATATAAAAAATCATACCAAATTAAAAAAAAAAAACAATAGGTTTTTACTCGGCATCTTTCTATGTCTATCCTATTATTATATTACAACGGTGATACTTTGTGATAATGTTTGATTGTTTGTAACTCAATTACAAATGACAGGATACATACACGACATGACAGATTTAAATGAAATTTGGCATACAGATAAAATGTTTTCTGGATTATACATATGATATTTTATACTTCCCAGTAATATGTTCCTGTGCAATAATTCACTAGAAACTAAAATCGCAGGATTGGAACAGAAAATAAGACCAAATTATAACTAACTATAAATCGAAACTTATATACAAAACAGGATCGATTTGTTATAAATTATAGATAAATTACTTGAAATAGAAAATGAGGGATTAATTATATGTCCACACGGGCAGAGCTGTGGAAAAAAACTAGTGCTTTTATGGATAGGTAATAGAATTTAGGAAGTTTTAGGAATCAAGTACAGCTGGTTAAAATAGAAGAACAAACAGTGTTTGTGCAATTTAGAAGTTGAGACACAAGCAAATATAAATCCGATATATGGTTGCAATTTCAACATTACTTGTTTCTCACAGTATATCAACTGCAATTTCATAAATTTAAAATAATACAACAAAGTTTTTCAATGTCTTATTCAGCCAAGTCCACTTGTTTGAAATATCTCGATACAAAACATATAAAAAGATTTAATGGTGTTGCTGCTAATTCCGCATTCTCATTTTCTACCCGAATTTTCGATCTGAAATAATAAAAAAGTCATAAGTCATATTATAAATACAGCATATACTAATCTAGAATATTGATATATAAATTAAATACACAAGAAATATTAACTGCTAAAAGTTGAATGAAGGTGGTGAAAAAAATCCAAATAACTGCCAATATGAAATGCAAAATTTTTCTGTATATTGCGAGCTGTGCTTAAAACTCAAACTGATAGAAAAATAAGCATCTTAGCACATAAATAATAAAATAGAACTCAAAATAGCTGGGCGTGGATGTTTACATTAAAAAAATAAAGGGAGGGGGGACATATTATGTTATTTTCAAAGTGATAATATCCGAAAATATTGACTTAATCAAAAAAATTGCTTAGAAACCTTACAGTGTTTTTAAAAGAACTTTTGAAATATGTGCCACATGCTAATGGATGCTGAAAAACTATTTTTTAACTTCTGTTACATGTATGAAGTGACCCCCCAGAATATATTTATTTTTGTGATTTAACTACTACACTAAATAGCGGCTTATACAAGACACCTATACTATAAATTTCATCAATATACATCAGGGGCGTACAGAGATTCAGACAGGGTATGGAAAGCTAAAAAAAACTTGCCAGTTTCAGCAATGTTTCGGTTATGCAAGGTATAAAGATAATTACCGTCGCGTCGGTGGGCCACGAACTGAAACAATGCTGAAACTAGTAAGTCTTTTTAGCTTTGCATACCCTGTCTAATTCTCTGTGCACGTCATGATATATATCTTGTAGTTTTTTAGTAAAATGCCTGTGACATACTGACGATGAACATAATAAAACTATAAAGGTTCAGTTTTTAGCATTTTGGCTCGGAACCCAAAAAATAGGACTTAATATCTTCCAGTAACAAAATGATTGTTACTTGTTCTTTTAGTAAATTAAAATGAACCTTATGTTATGACATTTCAGTTGAAATTTCAAATTATAAATAATGTTTCCTTCCTAAAGCTAAAGATGGAAAATAATATATGTATATTATAAAATGTAAAAAAATAGTAAGCTTAAATTGGGTTTATGTATAAAAAATGGTTGTAAGAAAATGATGTCACACACAGATAACATATATATGATGTAAAATACAATGAAAATGTATTGCATACAATGAAAATGTAATGTAATGCGGCAAGGTCCCATAACTATTCAATGAATTGATGAGGATCATCTGTTAATGGTTTAGGCTATTCACAATACAAAACATGTAAAACTTTGTTTGAATGGATGTTTGTCATAATCTGGCTGGATAGATTGTTATTGGGACTTTGGGGAATCGTTTGTAGTTACTATAAACTATTCCAATACAAAAATATAAAAGTAGCTTTGTTTGGACGTTTGTCACATGCTGATGACTGGAAGGATTGTAATTGGACTTTAAACATTCAACTCGAAATTGATAATAGATAATTTAAAGCTTTTTATAATAGCGAGACAGGGAATGGATCCAGCAGTTTAACCAAAATTGACACCAAAAATAGGGCTATGATAGTAATTAAATATTACAGAAAAATGGGTCAATATAAAAAATAAAGTAATTCATTCTATGTCTATGGATCACATTTGCATAATAAAAAAAATCCTAAATTTTAATTTATGCTGTGACCGATAGTTCTTTATAATCCTAAAATTACACACAGTCTACTATTTTATTCATATGTATAAATTTCAAAAATTAGTACCTTATTTCAGCACATGTTCTAGCTAGATCACGAAGCATGCTACACACGTTAGATAAAAGTGGAAGTTTCAAACAAGCTAATATTGCATAAATCCAGCGCCCTGAAAAACAAAAATGGAATTTTATATATTACACATGTTTGAAAAAAATAGTGGTTATTTGAAAATAGTATATTTTATGTTTGAGATTACTTCAAATTTATCATGTTAAGTCGGTTTAAATTTTCAGATCTAAGTTAAGGGACCCTTTTCAAATGCTGTAAATCCTATTTCAATTGGATAATTCATTCAAAACACACATTCAAACATCGCTTCGAATATGGTCAAAATAGATTTCTAGAGAACTCTAAAACTCAAAACTCAAAAAATTAGATTTTTCAAAAATAAGATTTAAAACAGTAACTCAGTAATTTTATTAAAACAAATTTTCTTAGCTGAAAGTTAAAAAGTGGTATTTATTTCCATATTTTATGATTAGGTATGTGCCCCATTAATTATTATAATAATTACCATCTCTATAACCTATAAACGGCCAGTGCTTTTGTAAGTACACTTATTCCTTTATTCCAAAAAAGTAACTATACAATTAAACAAAACAATTTTGTAAATATTGCAAAAAATTCCTAATGGGATGTCATAACAAAGGAAAAGAGTTATGTTAAAAAGTGGCAGATTTGGCACGGAATGATTGTCCAATTACAGATACCTATAATTCACAATACCTGTTATGTCTCTCATCTATTACATAATCCTAGATAGGAAGCTCAGAAAAATGGCCAGTTAAAGAATGAATAGGATATTAATATTTTTGGGTCCTGGGGGTGAATATTTCGAAATGCAATTACAACTCGACACATAAATCCATTTTTTACTAAAACCTAACCATCTCTCTGCTGGAAACAAACCCTAATTTAATATATTTAATAACAAAAAAAGGCTTTTTCAAACAATACTGTGTATTATTTAAAAAGGCAAATGCTGCCAGCATAGGGAAAATAAAAATGTTAAAAAATGGAAAAAAAAATAAAGATTTGGAAGTGTAAAAATTTGAATCAAGAATTAAAATGGGATATATTAGGTGTCTGAACAATTTCAAATACCTATTGTATATTATTGCATTTAATTATATAATAGAAGAATCACAATTCTGAACATGAACAAATTATTTAAAACAGAAAATATATCACCTACTACAGTAAATTTTAAAAACTAATATAATATTTTGTGAAATACATACTATTTTAGCTTAATATTTAACTTATATTAAAACTAATAATTATATAAAAGTATTTGAAAATGCTTATACATATCTGAATTGAAATTCCTTCT
>BGZK01002538.1:0-51880 GCA_005406025.1 Eumeta japonica | reverse complement strand
AAAATAAGATAAATAATTAATCTTCATGGATATTTAATTTAATCGAAATATGTATAAAGCAAGTTATTTACTAAATTTAATTTTATATAATTATCGCAAGTTGATTTATTTATTTTTTAAATATAATTTACTTATATAATGGAACTACAATCTTCCAAAAACTATATTTGCATTCTTAAAACAGAAGCTTTATATAAACATTTGAAATTACATTTGACTAATAATTCGCGCAATCCATAAGTTTTAAAGGCGTAAAATGTGTAATTCTTGTAATAAATTAACAGGTGAAAAAGCGTAGGGAGCTTTTAAATGTCACATAGGTTTTTTGATAGCTTAGCACCAAAAACTAATTGGCGATTACTGATCCAGTAACTAAATTGGCTTTTAAACAAATTATATATTACTTTGCGTTTTACTTTTTTTTTCAACAATCATCAAAGTTTTACCACTACAAAAAAATATAACCATAATGGAAGCAAAAACAATTACCTAACGGTTCCTTAAAGCATCACATTAAAATCCAATTTCATTAATTTTGACTGCATTTTTTTTACATTTTAATTAGAGGAGTATTACTTTCATTTCATTTATCGTTTGTACGCAAATTAATTCAATTCATATAGTTTGTGGGTTTTTATGTACATATTTATCTATTCAAAAAACAGACAACATTTTATTACAATGAATTTGTCAAAAGCCTATGAAAGAAATTATATAGAAGAAATCGCAGTTGAACTGTTCTCACATTTTTGGGAAAGTACGATATCTATATTATAAAGAAGATTGGTAGAAACCTATGAAAATTCAGTGTCGCATTTAGAATTCGCGTATCTTAACACAAATTAAAAAAAAAACGATATATCTACCTCGCACTAAAATAAAAAGTAAAAACAACGTATTTATTCAAAGTAGGATTTAATAAAAAAAAACTAAGTTAATCTCCAATTGTACGTAATGCGGCAACGTAGCTTCTTCTTCGCTACACTGTGTTTTTGAAAACATCAAAATGAAATTAAAATAAAAATAAATTTATGTCTGACAAAACAAATTGATATACAACGTATCTCATTTCAGAATTCTTCAACGGGGAATAACTCAAAACTAAATAGAATACTAGAAAAAGTTATCCCAAAACCCAAAATAACTAAAATAGCAAGCCGTTATCAAATCCCAAGCAAGAAATAGTTTATGACATAATTAAATGACTTATTCACAGATAGAATGGATACGACAATAAACGCAATCTTTATGATTTGACAGTTTTAATATTAATGTCAAATGACTACAATAATAAAAATTTTTTCGTTTTTCATCGATAAAATTCGCCCTTATTTTCTCAAAAAAATTAGCAATATAGATCTAACTTTTCAAAAATAGAACTATTTTATCATTATCTTTAACATATATACCTAAAAAAAAAATGCTTTTTTTATGTTTTAAACTAAATAACAAGATGTGTTTTATGAACTGTAATTAAGCAAACCACCACTGTCATAATTCCTAAATTACGGATAATGGTAGCCCCATTGCTGATGCTACCATTATTCCGTTTAAATATTTGTACGAAATACGACTGAGTATTTTTTATATAATTTCTAATTGGGCCATTAAAGACAAATATTACATAGAAAATAAACCACTGTTATTGTTCTGTAAACTATAACATGTATTTTAAATAATAACTATGTCTTAAAATTAGGCGACACTGTTCTTACCAATTTTCTTTAATACTTAGCCTAATGTTTTGGAACAAAATTTGTTAGATTCTAATGATTGAATTTAGTGATGTTTAAATGTCAATCGCAAGGATCGAAGTAATGACCTTGGCCGTTGAAAATTCGTACATTATGATGCAACAGTGATACAATTCAAATGTAAAACCGTACAATACCAAAAGGTAGGTGAAATTAATAGTAGCATCGCATGAAATTCGTTAATCTTCACAGTTCTTATACATAAAAACCTTTTGCATGTTGAATTTTAAGGAATAAAAAATAAATTTTAATTAAGAAAATTTATGACTTAACATTGAATATTTTTCTTTCAGAATCACGATGGCAAATCCTAAACCAATTTTCGAATATAATGAAGAATCTCAAGGTCAAAAGTTAGCAAGGAAATCGAAAGATTCGCCCTTTATGATTATAGGTAGTACTTTTGAATTATTTTTTTTATTATAGAGTAAGTATATCCACCTAAACTTAGCCCATGTTTAAAGTTCCCTTAGAGCCATAGTCACTGACTACGTTCACCTTCGCTAAATTCATATACCGTTTATATAAAGTTTGACCAAATTTAATTTTTATGTAGTCAAATGAAATAGTGGTTTTTTTGTCAAACGCTCTGGGGTCGGTGTCGATTTAATTTATCAATTCTCAGTTCAATACTACCATCAGAAAGTGTATTCCTATACAGGTATCTACTCTAAAAGATATATTTATTGTATTATGTTCTATAAGGTAAGATGTACAATGTTTTGTGCTACTTTATCTCTTTTTATTATTCCTGATTTTCAATGTTTATGTACAGTCACATTTAAATAGTAATATCTGTAAAAAAATTGTAGACATTTGTAATTATAATTTATGTAGGTGTATGTAGTCTGATCGAAACATATTTGGTGTAATGATGTGGTGCAAAATAGAACACTTAACTGTGATTGTTAATTAATTTTTATAACTATCTGTAAAAATTGAAAGCATTAGGTTGACAATTATGAATTCTGTAATTTTTGTTTGAATTCGTTCACTCGTGAATTTGTTTGTGTGAAACAAAGACTCAACCCTAGTATAAACATGTAAATTAATTATATTTAAAAAATTACAATTGTTTACATGCGATAAAGTAAGAAATTAAAATAAAGATATCTAAATGTTAAATTAAGCTATACCCAGCTCAAAGTTTACCTATCTGTTTTACATTACGTTATTGCTTAATCATCATACTTTCTTAAGTTGGCACTATTAAGCATTAATTTTTTCTAGATTTCAATATCAATTTGTTTAATTAAAGACTGTTTGATAACTTGAAAAAACTTATTCAACATTTTATTTAGGCACCCCTTATATATATTCTCATCCAGAGATACATAGGCCGACTTTACACAAAGAATTGGTCAGAGATAAGGTAAAGATGGCCAACTTGGGGATTATTATTAGCTTCCTAATAATAATCTTGTTTTAATCTGTTCTATTGAAATTTATTTATTTTTTAAATTCAACTCTCATATAGTATGCTTCAGAATAATAAAAAAAATGCTGAGCTATGCAGTCAATCATAACATTTGTAATCAAATGACATAAAAAAAACCCTTAAGAGAATAACTCTTGGCAACTTTACCCTGCATGTAAATAAATAAATGATCCTATCATGGGAGATCAAGGGTTTTTATGGTTTTATGTAAGTTCACTAATTTTAGTTTTTGTGATTCAATTGTAAAAGCTATCCTCATATATATGATAATGTATATCAATATATCTTATAATCTATTAAATTTTCTTATGGAGTCACGCAACCAATAATAACACCATTTTCATGCTACAGTAGCAGCTATTGGTATGGTTTATTATTTGATACCAATGGCATCTCAGAGAAAAATTTAAGGTATTAATATTTTAACTTTAGCATCACAATACATACATGAAAACCCTATATATATCAAGAGAAATATAGAATAGTTCCAAAGTATGAGCGACATCCATAACATTAATACTAGACATAAGACCGACATTACTGCTCTTATAATCCAACTCGAGTTAATTGAACAAATCATTCAAAAGGCAATTGTGTGCACTTTTATAATAAAATTCTAGCTGAAATTCAAAATTTTCTATTTTATGAATTTAACCGTTTCTTGAAAAGAAAATTATGTGGCAAGGGTTATTATACAGTGCCTGAATATGTTAATCAAAAAGGCAATGGTAATGAACTGCTCAGCTATCAGGTTATTTCACATTATTTCTAAGTGTTATACTAATTTAATAATCATTCAATATTTTGTGTTATATTATTACCTATGAAATAAAGATACATTTGATTTTATTTTATATCATAATGTATATTAGGGCAGCTGGTAAATGTAGGTGTATAAAGCGGAAATATTATTGAAATGTGCATTCTAATACAGTAGTATAAATTACTTTAGTGTTTTCATAAAAATATATTTTGTTACCAAACAAGAGGATGAATAACTAATTAATTGTAATTATTTTTGTTTTTCAGGCTTAGTGGGTCTGGTGGCAGCCTGCGCTTTTGGAGCTTATAAATTCAAACATAAAGGTGAAATGAGCACAAGTGTCTTTCTTATGCAGCTCAGAGTGGCGGCCCAAGGCACAGTTGTATCTGCTTTAACTATAGGAATCGCCTATACTTTAGTAAAAGAACATATTTTGAAAGAAAAAAAAGAATAAATTATCTTTGATATGTTAGCAAAAATCTCATTAATTTATGTTCCTAGTTATGTAAATCTATTGATTCATATTTTGTTTTAATGACATCTTTAGATTTGTCTAAAGATCATGGCACTTCATTAGTTTTCGGATCTAGTTGTTCTGTTGTGTTCAAATTTAGTAATAAGATCTTTTTTTTTGTTTGCAGTTTTCTTTAGCTGTTTAATGTTCTATCACAATGCAGATTATATTTGATAATATGCATAGTCTTAATTGTGTAATATTAGGAAGGTTTCTTGTAAAATGACAATTCTGTGATTGAATTAATCTCAAGGTATTGTAAAATGTATTAAGATATGCGATAAAGAATAGACTTGTATAGATATTTATTATTACTATTAAAAATGGCTGGTCGCTGATGTTTTTGTTATTCTGTACCTTTATGAAATTAGGAGTGTCCCTTCTACTTCTGGTTCATCTAATCGTCAATCAAATCCTGGATGGATTTTTTAATGAAAATTGTTTGGGAGCTAATTGATTATTCCAAAATATTGTAAAAGTTTTTAATCTTAAAAAAACAATATATTCTTAGAACATTTCTGTATAATATGTATAACTTCCATCAAAGTATGCAAGTGGCACCACACAGAATTCCCAAGCAGCATTACAAAAACTAATTTTAAGCACCATTTGAATGATGTCGAGAACGTATGCGCCTACCAAAGAACCATTCACAGGAAACAAAGGAAAGAGTCAGTGCTTCATTTTCACTCATCATTATTCAATCATTTTGAAATTTATTCCCATGCTGTCTGAATCATGGTCAGATTCCACTGTAAAGTAAGCCTTGAATTACAATACATTTTTTTTTCATTTGATGTAACTACAAATAGAATTTTCAGAATTTTTCATTGTGTGTGTAAGATCTTGCTAAATTTATAATTCTAGCAGACCTTGAATCACTTTATTATTTATTACGATTCATGTTTATTTTAGAAAGTAGTTCCTATTGACATGGGAAATACTAATAGGTTTCAGATTTCGAACAATTATAAAGCATAAATAGTAACATTTTAGCCTAATTTTTTACTGTGTCCATTTAAAACCATACCATATTCAAAAACCCCAGATGTCGATGCGTATTTGGTGCATTAATTTCAACTTATCATCCGGAGAAATCTGACATACTGATCACCGTAAGGATCTTTTGCCAAAGATCCTTTTTTCCTTTTTAGGTATGGAACCTTTAAAACCTATGCCCACCCGCGTGGACCTGCAAGGAATTCTTTTATCTTTTATATCAATTTATACCATCGTCAACCATGAACCCGATCCATCCATTCTCTATTCCATGACAAAGCACCCACATTCTCACTTTCGAAAACACGTTAATTTTTTATTATGAAATGATCTCACTCGATCCAGAAACCGGTTCTGCCAGCGATGTTGAACATGAACCTTTCTTAAACATAAACAAATAACCAATTGGCATAAGTGTAGATAAGGAATTCGTTTTACGATCACATCAGCGAAGCCGCGAACAAAAACTAGTATCTTTGTAAATTAAATTGTGTGTGTTATTTTGATGTATATGCTACATTACGGTAAAGTTTCAGCAATTCTGTTCAGCCGTTAAAGAGTGATTGAGTAACGAACAAACAAATGTTCACATTTTTAATATAGGATAGATGACAATTAACTAATTCAAGTTTTCTTTAGTTTTAAGCAAAAATGACGCTCGTCATTTGACGTTATTAAAAATTTTACGGCGAAAAATAAAATATCAAAAAAAAATTGAATAAGCTTGTAATTTGATTTTAAACCTCCTATTCGGTATTACATCCAATAGCTAACAACAATGCAATGACTTTAAAATTCTACGAGATGGCACTATAACATTATTTTTTAAAATTGCGTTTTTCAATGAAAACACATAGATAAACTTGAAAAATAAACGTTAACAGAGTACAAATTTTCATCCAAACCTTCGCGTCGTCTCCTCGTAGTTGGAAAAATAATACTACAATATTCCCTTTAAATATCTTTCAGCAATGACGAGATACATGTTAAACCACCTTCGACGACCTTCTGCCAAAATAGAAAAACATACAATGGTTATTAAACACATATGCTGTCCGCAGAGCATTGTTGCCGTCCTAGCAGAAATTTCAATGAGGATTTCATTTGGGTTTTTTCCATATCTTAGACATATTACAGATCAACATCTACGACACCCATCCCATTGATCTATGCAGTCATGAACCGCTTTTGACATTCAAGCTTCATATACACAATAAACCTGCCATATTTATATTTAAAGTAATATTATTCTGATCATTGAACGCTTTCATTTGACATCGATAATGGAAGTGATTAAGAAAATTTAGTCCACATTTTTGGAGCTCAGCCACATTAGATATAAAACTACATCATTTAACTTATAGTTTTCTATTCCACAAACCCTTTCGATTTATACTTACCCGCGATAAGGGTTATGGAGAGAAAACCCAGTTAGGGCGGTCGCCATTAGAAGAAGTTGATGCTACTCACTCTCACCTACTCAAGCTGTTCATTTGCAAATCAAAGGGCTTGTAAAGAAACAAATCTTCGGATTTCTTTCCTTTTTAATGGACATTTAAGGACAAACAGGCATGGGAGCCGCCAGAATGCTTACCGCCACTCAAGGGCATCCGTGACCCTAGGGGCCCACTAGTACGTGTTGGCCTTTTAGACAGGAATGTCCTTTTGTAGAAGACCTCCTTGTCGCAGTTGATTGGAAACATCGATGGTAAATCGCAGTGACGTTTATCGTGAGGTACAGATTGGCACCAAAGACCCAAAGCATCAAAACGATGATGACCATTGTAGTATTTTTAGCGAGCCAAATGGTGACGGAATTGAGTGAGATGAGGATGAACAATCTTTCAGAGACCTCAATATGCGGGATAAAGCATGCAAAAGATTACATCTCTCTCGCAAAGACAACGGATCGTATTAGGGAACCTTACAGAGCGGTGATTGAGATGAGCCAAAGTTGTCAACAGCACGTACCGACTTCGATGTGGTTAGATCTGTGTCTTACAATTTTAGAGTCAAGATGCCCTTTACACTATATGATATTCCGGCCTACAATAAAATCATTTTATGTGTAGACCGCAAGATATTATCAATGTTAGTAATAAGATAATAATGAAGAAATAAATTATTTAAATAATAAAATTATTTTATGATTTGACTTGACTGCAAACAAACTGTATTTTAGGTTCAAGCTCCATTAAAATTTTGGCATATCATCCTTTAGAATTTTGATGCTCCTTACATTTAATTGTCCTAGGTCCAAGCCTCTCAGGTCTAGGCTAGATCTAGTTTATACTACTCCATTCAGAGATTCATTTAAGAAGGTTTTCATTTCAGATATAAGCCGGTTTCGACATCTTGAAGTTGTATAAATATTAAGAATACTATAATCGTTACTAGTATTAAAACTGAATGCAACTAAAACTAGTTTATAATTTAACCCAAATATAAATCTATATATAAAAGAATAAACTGACTGACTTAGATATACATCAACGCACAGCCCGCATTACTGTGTCTAGAAACTCGAAACTTTGTTTAGAGGTTCCTGTTATAATATAGATGAGCACTAAAAAAGGATTTTTGGAGATTCAACCATAAAAATGGTGAAAAAAGTGAAATATGAAAATAAATATATCAATTATTCTAAATTAACTCTGTAGATGATGAAATAGGCGACGATATGTTGTATGAAAAATCGAAATCGCTGAAATTGTTAAAATTTATATTTTAGCCGATCATTAGTAATAAAAAGTAAATGACATGAATCGTTTTTAAAAGTAATCCTAAAAAGGGTGGAGTAATAGTGGAATTTTTATAAATATAAAAAAAAAACGAAACCGCTGAAACTATTGACAACGAAACTTCTATTTTAGCTGCTTATTACAAATGAAAAATAACGCTATGTATTGGAAAAATAGCTCTAAAAGGGTGAAATAATGGATGTTTCATTGGAACTTCAAAAATACTAATGTATTATTTTATATACTTAAAACGTTTATTAGCTTATTATGAACCTAGCTATTTTGAACCTGCGAACGATAAAGTTTCGAAAGAAAAAACTTGGCTTCATCTTCATATTTCGGCCATTAAAAAATTCAAAAAAATATTTCTCTTATAGAAAACTACACTATCCCCGACTAATACAGCGAAAATTTTGATTTTAATACATTTGTGATGCATAAACGTCTTCTGTTCAGACAGCCGCAACCGCTAGCGGAATCGGAATTGCACACAGAACGATAGATATAATTGAAAATCGAGACGACATCGAAGTCAAGAATGAGATCTAGGTCAAAATCGAATGTGGGCTCAGGATCCGCTGCCTTCCTCTTCCACCCAGTGGCGGCGTTAGGCGTCGGCGACGTCGGCGACCACCGACGGCCTCGCGCCTGAAGGGCTCCTCACAACAAAAGAATTTTGCCTACAAGTTATTAAAAAAAGGCCTCGCAAAAAGTTTTGCCTACAAGTTATTAAAAGAGGCCTCCTGCAAACCTGATGTCGCCGACGTCCACGAGTGGTGTAGCGCCGCCACTGCTTCCACCACCATCACTTTCCTCTTCCTCCGCATCCAAGCCGCCCCTCATACTTCTCTTGTAACTTCTCAAGCTAAATCTCTAAATGAGGATAACTTTTCCCTGACACTCAATTTTTATAATTCTGCTCCAAGCTAAGTTTTACATACCCGTGAAAACCGCATTAAACCAGTTCAGTAATTTCAAAGATATGCACGAACAGACAGTCAGGCGGACAAATACAATAATAATAACAATAACACGACTATTTCCCAGAAAAGCATGCAGAGACTATAGATTTCCACATAGTACGATCTTTGCACACATACAAAAAATTTAAAAATCGTTTTCTAGCATCTTACCTTTCTTATCATCTCTCCATTTTTAGGGTGCCGAGCCAAAATGACAAAAACGGGACTCATAGTTTCGTTATGTTCGTCCGTATGTCAAAATTTTTTAATTAAAAATTTGCAAGACGTATATTGATGAAATTTATAGTGTAGGTGTCTCGTATAAGCCGCTACTTAAATTTGGTAGTTAAATAACAAAAATAAATATTTCTAGGGGCACTCCATACGAGCAACAGAAAATGATTTTTTTTTCAGCAAACATCAAAGTGTAATTTTCTAGTTCTTTTAAAAACACTAAGGTTTCTAAGCAATTATTCTGATTACGCGAATAATTTGAAAAATAATCGCTCCGAAAGTTTCGAGAAATTGTGTTCCCCCTTCCATTTTCTATACCGTATGTCCAAAAAATATGATGAAGATAACGATTAATAAATACATTCAACAAGAATTATTCTAAACATGATCAGATATAGTGTTTTTAAGTTATTACCGAAAAATGTGCTTCTCAACAAAAGGACGAAAGTGTCATGAAGATACGCTTTTTAGCTGATGCATTTTAGTTTACACTAATTTAATAGTAATACTCGACATACTTATTAGTTTTTCTAGTAATATACGACTAAAGTGCTTACAAATATTTTGTGCAGAAAACATGGAAAAGTGTAACAACGTCCTTTTTTCATCTGTAAGGCATTTCTTTGTAACAAAGGCTTCGGAATCCTAGAATGAGCATGGTCCATGTGGGACCATGTCGCTTAGAGCATATCGCGCTTAGCCACTTTTCATACATACCTCAAATGTACAGAGACATCGAGTTCTACTGTTTTACCATATGTATAGATAAAAATGGTGAATAGGTAAAAGCTTGTAGAATAAAAAATAGGTTTATCAATAAAATTAATTTATTTTTAATAGTTTCTCAATCTTAAAAATTCATAAGACCTTGTAATATCACAATGGAATCTAAAAAATTTATAAATAATAACAATATTGTGACAGCACTCAGTGCAATATTGATTATCTTAAAAAATATGGAATGCCGTTTGTTAGCTACTGTCAGATCTATTCTCTTTTCTCACTCTTAAACTATAATTTGGAATAGTGAGTCCATCTTTTTCACTACTGGAATGATTTTTGACTGAACTTGATGTCAATTTCACTGATGACAATTCATCTGTATTACTGAATAGACCATCAGAGCGATTGTTAGAACTAGAACTAGAATTATAGGTTTCAGATTTAAAAAGTTGCACCGGTGTCGACGTCCTTTGCCTAGTATTAGTTCTAACATTTTCTTCAGAATGTTTCACAGAAGGTGGATAAGTCACATGCAAATTGGTCTCACTCGGTAGATTAGTGCTATAAAGAGAAGTAAAATGTTCTTCGCTTTCGTCTCTATTGAACTTATTTGATAAAGTAATTTTTTCACCTGATTCATTAACCAAAAATTTGCTATCAGTCATAGACTTGGCTGTTGAAGTCTGTTGTCCAGCGTTTTGTCTCCTTTTATCACTTTCTTTATCACTAATTTTTTTGCTGTCTATGGTTTTTAGTAATACTTGTCCTGTATTATCATATTTTTTTGGTGTATATTTATTTGACGTACTAGAAGTGCTAGTCGACGAAGACAAATACAATGTTTGTTTGGTTCTCTTCAATGTGGATGAGGCCCAACCTATGCCAAAATTTTTGAAAGCATTTTCTAAATCAGGATATGAGGACATGCTCAAATTGTCAGACGTTTCTGATGCGATCATATGTTCTTTACTTTTGTGCGCAGTCTTAGATTTAGATTTTTCTTTGGGTGCCTTAGATAAAGCGAAAATGGGTAAGGAAGATTCTGAGGATAAAGTTGTGGAATTGGGATGTGATGGATAATCAAAATGAAAGGGTTCGCTAATCACATTCCTTTTAAGCAACTCCGCTACAATATCTGGCATGCTTGCGTCAGAATTGAGGGAACTAATTTCATCAATAGTAGCAGCTCTTGAAAGATCTTCATAATTAGACCCTTCATCAAGTTGGCCCACATTGCATTGTTTTGCATATTCTTCCATGGTCATAAATGGCTTAAGAATAATTTCGTTAAACTCATTTAAATTCATCAATTTCATTTTCAGTTCAGATGAATCTTTCATTAACTCCGATATAAGTTCTTTTTCTATCACATCAGGTTTTTTAAGCAAGTTTGTATCTGCTTGGTTTTGTTCTTGCGATTTTTTTTCATTGTCGCTTTCTAGCAAAATTTCATCGTTCAATGTTTCAGAATGCGAGAGTTTGCTATCATTAACATTTGTGGGCGACTGTTTCTTATATTTCATACTCATCGGAGAATCGACTTCCATAACAGTTGACAGTTCGTGAGGTACTAAAATTTCATCCGACTTTTTAAGAATAACACGAGAAAGAGCTGGTGGTGGTTTGCTTCTGGATCTTCCTGTCCCATCACCATGATGTAAATCTGATTTTGTACTACAATTTTCAGATTCTACCATAGAATATTCATCGTGAATGGTTACATCTTTATTTAAAAATGAATTAGGTGCATTAAGAGGTCTTGGAATATCACTTAACATCGGTACATAGTCATCATTATCTATCTGTTTAGTAATCATAGCAATAGGTACATCACTTTCGCTGTTTTCTATATTTACAGATGCATGTACTGGAATACATATTTGCTCAATATTCACAGCTGTCGATGTAATGAGTTGGGATTCTTTGTCAGCAGAAAGCCTTATATTTTCTGTATTTAAAAAAATATTATCAATACTCTCAGTATTAGTTGCTACGGACATTAAAGACTGCTCCTTTAATTTTATTAGTTTCATTCTATCGACATCAGTATGAAAATATTTTGGGCTATTTTCTTCTATATTCTCAGTAATCTGGTTAGTATAATCTGCTTTATGTGTATTATGAGGGCTACTTTCTGTGTAATTCGTTTTTTCATAATTACTTTCTAATGGTGCTGACAGAAGTTGTTTTTTGGTTTCAATTGCACCACCGTTTTTATGAAAATATAAATCTGTTTTCGACTTGTCTGAATGAATGTTTTTGTCAATTTTCATTTCAATTTCTGAAGAAGTGTCAGTAGTTGATATATGACTGTAAGCCGTAGATTTGCTTTTACGTACTTCCTCTAAAACTCTAGCTAAATTCGAAAGTCGTTTTGTACACTTATCGGTCAGATTAGCGATTTTCTCCATATTATGTAGCTTGTTTTGGGCAAATTTCATAAGTTCCAACTCTTGAACTTTGTTCCAATTTGTTTGTGTTTCACTGACTGCAGAGTTATCAATTCCGTCAATATTAGATGCATGCATTTCACCCTTAGGGGGTATCTGAATTAGTTTATCATCAATCACGGCTTTAATCTGTTTTGCCATAGATTTTACTTCAATGGGCGGTTTTAGAATTATGGTTATTTTATCTGGTGCCGCCGTGACTGTAATATTGTCTATCTTAGCAGTATTGTTACAGATTACAGTATGTTTTGAAAATTTTTTTTTACTATGAGACTCAAATGAATTTGTTTCGCCAGAGGTAATATGTTTAGTTTGATTATGTACAATATCAGATATAGTTTTTGTTTTCTTCAATTTAAAAGGTTGATCTATGGTTCTAGGAGAAGGTGAACTAATGCTTCGGACTTTGGGTCTGTGTACTTTTAGTTGCGAATTTTTAGTGTCATTAGTACCTTTCTTGATAATATTGTTGTCAGAACTGTCATCAAAAGGTGATGGATTTTGTTTTTTGCTTTGACCTTTTAAGTTTTTTTTAGAACCCAATACCGTTTTAGAAATATTTAAATTTTTAATCTTATGTCCCATCGTCTGCCCGCTGCGCTTTTTCTTTAATTGGCGTCGTAAAACCACCTTTGATGGTATTTCAATGTTATTTTCTGATGATATAGAGCTGGGTTCTTTTTCATGTTTCTTAGAGACATTTTGAAATTTTTCTTGACTTAAAATTTTTTCAAGTTTAGTCAACATAATATTGCTGCAATTAGATTTTTTACTAATGGGTTTATTAGACGGTTCATTAATTACTGAACTACCTGGTGTGGTTACTGAACTACATTGCAATGCAGCTATCTCAATAGCTTTCAAGCCTTCTTGGTTTAAATTTAATAACTCACGAACATAGTTTTTTAGAACTGGATTAAGTTGAGATTTATTTTTTAACTGTTGACGCACTGTAGGCGATTTTTCCATATGTCGCAAAGACACTTTACATGAACGCAAGGGAACCTTCGTATTACAAGTACATTTTTGAGAAGTACCATTTTTTACATTTCTCTTTTTAAATTTTCCTAATCCAAGACAAATTTTACACAATTCTTCAGAGACGTCATCATGCGCTGGGTGATGGTATCTATACTTCATTTCTTTTTTACTTGAAAGCTCAGATTCACTCTGGGTTGTTTTGCTTCTAAAATTTTTTTGAACTTCATTATCTGGACTACCATTACGATACATTTGTTTGATTTTCTTAGAGTTGTAGATATGGCCTAAATCTGCAGAAGCAATGTTTATTGCTGTTTCAATTTTCTTTGAAAATGTATTTTTATTATTAACATACTTTTTTTCTTGATTTAAAACTTTATGTTTACATTTTTTCTCTCGATAACTCATTTGAGGAATTGTTTCAATATGATTTGTTGGTTCAGCATATTTGTATCTTAAATAATCTGGCCGGACTCGTTCCGGTGGACTCAAGTATGTTGTAGATGTAGAAGAACTCATCTGAACATACATAGGTCGGTTTTCAGGCGAACTGCGGCCGCTCGTCTGAGTACATGCTGTAATTAGTGGACGCGGTTGTGATGTATTTGTTGCTTGTGTTACTAGATCATTACTTTTCGGAAGATCTAATGCAACCTGAGGAATATTAGGAACAGGCACTGGAGTTTCATTTGATAGTGTATATTGATGGTTTCCATTTACATCTGGAGATTTTCCATTGTTTATAGTGGTCATTGATGGTTTGGGATATTGAGTAATTAATTTCTGATCTGAAAGATCTTTATTGAGTTGTGCTTCTGTCTCAAATGTTTTTGATGCACATACATTTGAATGGTCTTTAGTTGTTTTTTCGCTTATAATAGGATTAGTGCTTACTTCTTCAATATTATCTTTACATTTAAATTTTTGTCAATATTTTGATAAATCGCATGTTTTTCACTTTCCTTCTGATTTTTCTTACGTAACTGAATAATGACTTCGTAATCCTCATCTTTCAGAACACCAGAAGCCCCAACATAAAACTTATTTTTCTCATCATCATTTTCCATTAATTTAATAAGTTCAGCTTCAGAATGAGTGTGTACTGTCTTTACAATTTTCGATGCCTTTGACTCGAGTGAACTCATAGCTACAGGTTTTTCAACATTAGTAGATAAATTTGATGTAGCAGCATTCATTCTTTTACATTCATCGCAACTCCTTGAAGACCTGTAAAAGTTTTAATTTCATTACATTTTTCATATGCCTTCAATTACCTTATATATTTTAATAGATACATAAAAAATTACAAAACCAACATTTGTCTACTGACATTGCTGTCATCTACTTCCCATTGTAAAGGACCTTAAAATAAATAAAGAAAATGTTAATTGCATGTAAAAAAAATTAGGAACATAAAATCGATTAAAGGGTAGGAAACATGTTACAAAGTATGGCATCCTGGGTTAGGAACATACATCAAAAATAAATGATTAGGGTGCTTTTTTTTTGAACTATTTTTTTTTCGGTCCCATGATGAAATTTTGTTGGAAGTACCTTAAAAAAAATTCCCTGAAAGTTCGAGCCCTTAATATTAATATTAAGTACTAGACCAAGGCGTGTAAAGATTTCCCATTTAAAATACATGTAAAACTTGATTTTTTTTTCTTTTAAATTTAATAACTCAGAAGCATTTAATGGGATTATCTCGCCCTAAGACAGATCTTCTTCAGAATTGAACGCTCTACAATAGTCTCCATTACAGTAAAGTCATAACTTCCACCTACAAGGTAGTACAGGCCCCTAAACCTAATTTTTCCATAAAATTCGCGTTTTTTTTGGATTCATCTCGTAAACAACACTAGCTACGGAAAAATTGTAAATGACAATCTTGTAGGAAATTTAAATTCCTACAAAAAAGTCTTTAGCACCAAATCGTTAATATTAATACTTTTTGAGATACAGAGATTTTAAATTAAAGTGGTATGGAATTTTTATGGATTTCTGAGCTTAATTGTTAAATTATCAACTCTTTATTATAAATTGTAAATTTTTCATCAAATAGTTGCTAATAAAAATGACTATATTCAAATTCAATTTTCATTAAAAAAAAAACAATTCATT
This sequence comes from Eumeta japonica, assembly GCA_005406025.1. Taxonomy (NCBI): domain Eukaryota; kingdom Metazoa; phylum Arthropoda; class Insecta; order Lepidoptera; family Psychidae; genus Eumeta; species Eumeta japonica. Next base: position 36,200 of record BGZK01002538.1, on the reverse strand, counting down.
TAATGATGTTTTCAATGAATTACAAAAATGTTGGAAACAACAAAAAATCTAATTTTAAGTAAAGTCTCATCTATAAACACAATTATTGTACTTTATAAAACATTTTTCCTCGAGTAAATTAATTTTGTATACAATGGATACTGCGAGCGATGATTTTGTACTGTTTGAAAAATTTTTTGTTTTTCATCTTCATTATGAGTTAAAGCTTCATTGAATTTTTGAGTAAGGGCGACTCCTCGTTCAGCAATATCATTTACCACTTTCAAGTTTTTAAATGTGTCAAGACATTTTTGGTAATCAGGATTTGATTCCCATGTATGTTGTTCAGTATTAATAAATTAATAAGAAAGGTCAAACTGTTTAAAAATGAACGTTGAGTTTGGAGTCACAGTCACTGATGTTGTTGTCAGCAAATGAAGAAATTAGGTTGTAAGGCACTGAAAAATCAATCGTTTGTAACACAAAATATAAATAATCGGTGATTTAAATGACAATTTATAGTGAAATTAATTTATTTAACAATTTAACTTCAGAATTCCATACCACTTTAACTTAAAATCTCTGTATTTCAAAAAGTATTAATATTAACGATTTGGTGCCAAAGACTTTTTTGTAGGAAATTAAATTTCCTACAAGTTTGTCATTTACAATTTTTCCATAGCTAGTGTTGTTTACGAGGTAAATCAAAAAAAAACGCGAAAAATTTTATGGTTCAAATTTTATGGTTCAGGGGCCTGTACTACCCCGTAGGTGGAAGTTATGACTTTACTGTAATGGAGACTATTGTAGAGCGTTCAATTCTGAAGAAGACCTGTCTTTGGGTGAGATAATCCCATTAAATGCCTCTGAGTTATAAAATTTAAAAGAAAAAAAAATGAAGTTTTACGTGTATTTTAAATGGGAAATCTTTACAAGCCTTGGTCTAGTACTTAATATTAATATTAAGGGCTCGAACTTTCAGGGAATTTTTTTTACAGTACTTCCAACAAAATTTGACCATGGGACCGAAAAAAAAATAGTTCAAATAAAAAGCACCCTAATGATGATCAAGAAAATTGATAAGTTTTACTATGAATTCTAATAATCTGGTGTTGTTTATAACTGTACAATATTTATTTTGAGTTTAGTAATTGCAACAGTCTAATGTTCAGCATGGTGGATATAAGAACCAGTATCCAAAGTACAATGGAAAAAATGTATATGGACAAAAGAATACTACTACATGGCCTTCATTGATATTTATCAAATGTCAAAACATTTTAATTTTCTTTCTCTTTTAATTCTAAAAAACATTGAAAAATTATAATTACACATATCTATGTATAATGGAGATGCTAAATAAATAGATTTAGTGCATTTTCTTACAATATTTCTATTTTTTGTCATTTTTTGACAAAATGTACAAAGACCTAGTCCCATATGAAACATCTCCTTTACTTGACTAAAGGTAATTAACTACTCCTGAAGATTACAATTGTCTGAAAATGTGTCTTTAGTTTACATAGAAAAAACTTTTCTTCCTAACAAGATTTTTATATCAAAATTTATCCAACATGAGTTATCATAATTAGTTTGTCATAATATTAAACAACTACCTTTATTAACGGGTTTCTCTTTTGTGACAACATCCTTGTGCTTTCTATACTGGCATTGCTTGCAGATCTTTTCATTTGCCGAACCCTCATCATTTCTATCAAAATGCGTGGAGTTTCCATTTTCCCTAAAGAAGTTACAAAGTTATATTACAAATAAATGAAATTGGTAGTATTAAAAAAAACTGAATTATTAACATTCTTAATTGAAATCTCAAGTGAACTTTGAAAACACATTTTTAATAATCGGTACATCTTGTCTTTACACTATAGTTAAAGTGCAAATTCAAACAATATATGCTAAGAACTATAAAAAAGACTGTCATAGAAACAAATAGAAAAAAGATATCTATGAATTTAAAAAAGCATGAAATCAATTCTTACAAATTTTATGAATTACATGCATTTAATAAAAGATACATGCTTATAAACGCACCGCCTATCAAATTCAAAAAGTAACTATAAGGAACATAATTAAATAAAAACATTCCATTTTGAACAAAATTAATGGATAAAATATAATTTATTGTGTAATTCAAATGTAACGAGTAATCATTACCATGTCTTGGTATATTAATTTTGATTATCGTAATTACTAATTTTATGTATTTGGTAACACAGTATCATATAAGTTATTATCTCCTTTTTCCGACTGTTCTGCCATGTCAATTGTCAAATATAGTATACTACTGCTGTTTACATTTACAACTATCGCTATTTCTATAGCATAAACGATCTATGTACAGGGGCTAGTGTTATACAAAATTATTTGATCCCAATATTACTCTAAGTCAAAAGTTAAAATTAATAAATGGATATTTCAGATTTACATAAGTGTGTGAAGCTCAGATTTTCCAAAATAGCTCTAATATAGATGTAGTTGTGATTCTATGATAAACTAAATGAAAGTACTGTATAATGTTCCTCACTGACCAAGGATCGGTATCAGTGGTAAACTCCCACAATTCAATATTTGCAGCATAACAATTCAAGATTGATTCATGTCGAACCCTGACAGAAAAAGACAATTCAATACTAAAAAAAAAATGTAATAAGAACAAACAATATTATTATGATAGTTGAAACCTTTTGTTTATATCAACAGTTTATTTGGCTCAGAAATGATAGAAATTTAGATACCCATGTGCCGTATTAACTAGAAAAATCATTTCCAAACTTTTATTATATTTTCTGTTTATTTGCTATTAAAATTGCTTTACTTTAAACGCATTATATAGTTAACTTAGAGAATTTCAATGATAAAATTTATCATTTTTCAAAAACCGGCCGAGTGCTTAATGGACTAAGTGCAGTTTAGCGTCCATTGTTGTTTGAAAATATGCGGACTTAGAAGGGATCTTTTAGTTTCACATTATGAACATATAATTGACTTCAAGATTTAATGGTTAATAGCTGTCTTAATAATGAGCTCACATAGGATGGATGTAAGAAATATTATTATTTTATTTTCCATAATTTTACACGATCTATAATCTCATATTTATTAACTTTCTTGCATGTCTAACAACATATGGGTCATGTTGAGATTACGTTAACTCATTATATACAGTAATTTTATAGATGAAACCTATATACACAAATTAGAGATGTTACAAGTTTATTTTTCATAATCTTACATGATGCATAAATTTATATTTACTACCCGTTTTGCTGCCATAACTGACAACTTCATCTAGTTAATTTTCAATGGAATTTGTTTGCATTTTACTTCTTCAGGTACATTTTATAAGTTGGTTGACTACTACTCATGAAGTTGTAAAGCCTACTTAGCTGTGATAGTTTTCCTTTTAATTTTGTTATATATACTACTATTGAGAATTTTCTCATGTATCTGAAAACAACTATTCAGCTGACAGAGGATGGGGCTCTTGACTCTTAATAAAAATTAACACTTTAAAGCTTAATATTTCACAAACGGATGCCGGATGTGAATTTTTTTTTAATGGATCTACAATATTTATCAACGAGCTAGCCAACGATACCTCACATGGGATACATGAAAATAAATAATATCTCTATAATATAAGTTTGGTATGTACCATAAATAATTTTTCACAGATTTTGTTCTACTAATCTGTCGACGCGGATTAATATTAGTATACCTGCGCCAAATTATACCTTTCTAGTGCTCACCTATGAGCTAAGTTGCGGACAGACATATGAAATTTGTATGGTTTCTTGTTAACCAAAGAACCCTAAAAATGAAAACCTATACCTTTATAGGTTTTCATTTTATATTATACTTTTTGATAATTTTTACTTAAAAATGATCAAAAAGTATGAAACAAGCAAAAGATTTTATTCAGAGCTATTGATTATTAAATTATGAAGCTATAAGTGGTTATTACTTGTGAGGTGTTGACATTTATTTAAGTTGCTATTCATTAATTTATTTTTCAAAACTTTTTGCATCACGGTTGCCATATTGCCTTATGTCAGTTTAAAGATGATACAATCACACTTATTTATTACAATAAGTTACGTAATCTTTAGACTATGATAAAACGTCTGTGCAAACATACTTGACTGTTAAATTCAATGTCCTCCATATGATGCACCATACTCAGGTAAATAAAAAGTAAATGAAATTAAAAGATTCCTTTATATTCTCATATTTTCTGAATCTACGAATAAAACCTTTCATTTGTTACCAAACTGGATACATGTGATTTTTTTTATCACACAATATATTGTTTAACATGTCCACCATGTTGGCTTTAATAATAGTGATTAGCAAGAGGAAGTTAAGGGCATCTCATTTGTCAAAATATAATAAGTACCTCAAGAGCTACAAAAGGACAGATGAACATACTAGCATACATAAACATAATCTTTCCTTTTCATCTGCCATATTTGACTAAAATACATAGTAAACATATCACATGAATAAATAAAAAAATGCTCACCATTGTGGATTTGCTTTCTTGTATAAGTCTGAAATGAAGCAGAAAAGTTTGTGAAAATAATAGTTTCAATTTTATCAATAGTAATTAATTCAAATAAAAATGTATATATTTATTAAAATATGTAATTTAACATATCAAAACTATCATTACAACATAAGATTTGTAGAATAATGTAAGTGCTTTATTGACTATTATACAGTACATATAGTATATTTATTATATTGTGCGTGATCCCTGTCTTGAAATATTTCTAAATATTAAATTACTCTGATCAATTTTTAAATGGAATAATTTCATAGATATGGCTACATTTTTATTTAGTAATATATTACAATACTTTGGTACAATCAGAATGTAGCTGGGCTAGTTTTTAGGTTCCTATTTCATTTATAAAATTCATTTGAAATGAATTTTCAAAAACAAATAAGTCCTTAATTCCCTTAATTTGTAAGAATATATATCCAAACATTAAAAATCACAAATTAATTAATACTGCTAATTATTTATACCTAATATTAATTTGCATAATTTCTACTTGTTTGTGTCACTTCTGCAATTATTGTGTAATATATGAACACATTTCACACTTAATTATTACAAAATATATGGATTAAATTGAGTGTGTATATACCTTTTTTGTCAATATAAAATTAATTCTAAATACCTTCATCTATTTGATGGGCTTTGGGTTGTGACAACTCTGTTTTTTTTCCAGTCTTGGTTTTATTAACTATATCATTTTCATCATCAGCAGATTTTTGTAATACTCTATCTATTGATGTTAGAGACTTCATAATATCATTCACCGAGTCTGAATTTGATTCATGTCCTTTATTTTCATTTCGGTTCGAGAGTATTTTGTATATAATAATTTTTTCTCTCGATGCTGATGGTTGCTTTTTCAGTTTCTTTGCAGGCTTTTTCTTTTGAGATTCATCGAATGAACTATTATCATCAACAGTACTCGAGAATTCATCACTTTGATGTTGAATTTGCTCTTCAATCACAGTCTTTGATTGTTTCTTTGTTTTTACACCCGCCATATCTTTTGTGGGTGGTGTGTGTTTATGCCTTGATCTATATTCATGATAACCATTCACTTCATTTTGTTTACATAAAATTTGCATATTTTCTGTCTTATTAGGGATTTTGTGAACAGCAAGCGAAATATCATTTTCTGGTGACGGTATCCACGAATATTGTTCTTTCATACAGTCAGCCACGTTCAAGTCATTTTCATCAGCTATTTTAGTAATTTTTCTTCTTCCGGCCTTCTGTAACATAAATTAACAGAACTTTTATCGTCTGCAATACATTATATATAGTCACATAGTCAAAATAGACAAATATTACCATAACCACTTGCTTCTTACATTGCCTCTCAATTTTTTTAAATTCTTGTTGCATTTTCCTCTGATGATTTTCCCTTTGTGCATTCTGTTCGTATTCATCCATATATGCCTTTTTCTGTAAACATTAAACATATTTTTGATAAAGTAATGATTCCGAATTATAATGAAATTACATTACATAAATTACTTCATAATGCATTCAGAAATTGAATAGAAAATTATTTACAATTTGTTTAACAAATTGGAAATTTTGAATATTCTGAATAGTGCACACTAAACATAATATACATCACAAAAATGTTAATAGTAACAAGAGCAATTCACAACAAACATAAACCAGTAATTACAAACAATTTTTTTTAAATAATTGATATGTAAAGTGTCATGAACCCTTTTAATTTTCTTTACAAGCATTTAAACTTGACAAAATAAATTGAATTAATATATTAAAATTAAATGCATACCAATGCCTTTACTTGTTTGTCTTTTGGTAACGAATTTAAAAAAGCTATTGTGTCTTTATATTCTTTTTCCACGCTTTGTTTCGCCATTGCCACTCTACTCCTAGTTGTCTGTGTTTTTTTCAAATGAATCCCTTGTCTCTCTGAATGAGATGACTCTTTCAAAGCTTGAGAATAAGCATCCTCATCATGCTGCGATTCCCGAGTAACGAACTTATCTGAGTCTAATGGAACATCCTGAACGTCTCTAGTTGTGTGATTATATATAGTGACTAAATTTCTTGCAATGCTACTCGAAGACCCATCTGTTTTATTTCGTTCTATAGGTTTAGCTGTAGAAAAGTTTAATATTTTAGAAATGCATAGAAATAAATGTTTATTATACTGGTATTTTGAGAATAATTTTAATTAAAAAACATTACTAACAAGAATGTATACACATAAAAACAATGACATTATACAATTTAAAAATATTCTCATGTCATTTGTTAATAAAGTTCTAAAGCTGCCATTTGTTTTATATTAATTTTTCTGTATAAAGATTTATAAAAGAATTTTTTCAATATGCCATTACATCTACAACTTGACAAACCTAATATGTAATCATTATTTAACCAATACTAAAATTGCACTGTTTTTTTCTTTAGTGCCTAATGAGAATGTTTTTTAATAGAGTTCATTGTTTTTCAAGATTATATAGGTTAATACCTATAGTTATAGAGGTATTAAAAGTTATTAACAGTTAATACTATCAATGAAATGGGAATTATTAAATGACCTTTTGACCTGACTGCCCGGGCATGCATCAGTGTTTCTCTGATGCAATCCAAATTACCAATAGGTTTGCTGGGTATAACAGGATGTTCACGCAACCTCATATGCCTTGTTTGTAAATACTCTGACACCAAGTTGAGAGATGACTTAGTTGACACAGGAGGCTTTGAGACTCGATGGATCAAGCCTCCACGAAGACTAGAAGGCATCTCTTCGCTAACTGCAAATAGATTCGATTTTTTTGTTCCTCCTGATGCCGTTTGGCTTGTAGTGAGATTTGTGTCAATGGATTCTTCTTTGTCAGTTTTGTGTAATTTCAACTCGGGCACATTCGGTTCTAATTCCCTAGGCAGGTTTTGTGCATTCCATTGCACATCTTTATCTTTTTGTGGTGTTTCTTTGATATCATGCACCTGTTCTCCTGAAGTGGTATTATCAAATTGAACACTTGGTTGCACTTTGTGTGGACTTTTTTCATTATCTTTTTCTAATGGTGTTTCAATACCCTGTTTAGTTGTAATTAATTTTTCTTGTGGCTTATTTGCAATTATTGATGATTTATCTCTACTCAATTCATTTGCAGCTTCTCTAGAAATAAAATTATATGTTACAGCTTGCATTGGTAAGAAATATAATTATCATAAGTAGGTAGTTAATTAATAATTATACAATTATGCAGTTTGAATATTAAAATACAGACCTTGCACGTAGTTTACGGTCAAGTAGTAATTTTTTGTGATCAAGCTCTTGTTGTTTTTTCTGTCGTAAGTGAGCTACAGCAACTTTACCTCGTTCCTTAGAGAGATCTAATTTCTCAGTTGGTTGTTCTAAATGACACATTTATTTTTATTAATATTGACGGGTACAAAATATTGAAAATATTAAAATTAAGAAGACATGTTCGATCATAAAGTTGTTGTACAAATAAATTTCAAGCAAATAGTGATGTTTATATAGCAATGGTGAGTAACATCAACAGATGAAAACATTAAATGCAAAATTAAATGTGAGATTAGATAATGTGTGGACAATTTGTCAAATCTTTAACATTTACAAATTGAGCTTATTTTTATGATGCAACCCACTGTAAGCTCTTTTATTTAATGTGCATTGCTTTATTATTTATTTTAATTCCCAATAACAAATTTCTAATACAAATACAGTAATAAAAGTTCTATTTCATAATTGTTGTCTTATATACAACATTGGAATCAAAATTATACCAAAAGTATCTATTTAATCATTAATGAAAGTATTACCCATACTTCAGCCATTTTAATGTTAATGAATTGTTTACTGATGTTGTGATTATTAAAACTATTAGAATAACAACTGTAATTTTTTTGGTATTTTTCTGTTGCCTCAATGAAACTACTTTAAAATATAATGATTGTTGTTGCAAAGTTTGATAAATGAGTGGAATAGAAAATATATAATCATTTGATGTCATTTTTTAAACTGTTTAATTTGCAGTGTACAATGTTTCGTCTTAATGCAGTGATATGAATTGTCATTGGATGTTTGATTTCAGGTTTCACCATAATTGTCCAAAGTTTTTCACTACAGATATCAGATGTTAAAAGTACATTAGACTTCGGAAAGCTTTAGTATGCTACACCATCATCAAGCCATCAAAGGATTTATTAAGTTTATTAACAGATTTATTAACTTCTTGCGAACCTACTTTTTTCAGAGCATTATACTAATTTCCAAGTGCAGCCTTTGTTTATTAATTTCAAATTATTGTGAAAAATATGCATTTCCCTGTCTTAAATCTATCTATGTAATTCAAACATTGGTCCACTTCAATAAATTCTGTTTATATAGTTTTTCAATTAAACTAATTATATACAAATAAGACAGTATTGTGTGTATGCTTACATAAAACTATACTGCTATATGTAAATTGATTGATTTCCATCATCGTTTGCAATGTTTTGTCATCGATTTGAGCTATCGGAGTTTCCCTGGCTTATTTGTCAGACTAAATGTTTATTACAGACACAATTAATTCAGAACTTAAAAGTACTGTGCATTATTTGTACTCTCTCCACTCAGGGTTCGAAGCAAAAGATTGGACACAAAACTAAGATGTCATTGACATAAAATATGAAGGAATTATTTCATGTAGTCCCAAACATGTGTATATCTAGAATAATTAGATCAAGAAAAACCAATATTAAAAATAAATCGTAAAATAAATGCAATTTTATTTTCATATATGTACAATTATGTGAAGGTATGCATACATGCATTGTGAGGGTACATGTAGATTTGAATTTGAATAAAATATATATTAACAATCAGTCAATAATTATTCTAACAGTTTTTACAGTAACAACAATAAATTCCCAATACATCAACCAAATGTATAAAGATAACTAAAATTTATTAATAAAAAGTTTCTTTTGAAATATAAAATAATGCTTCAAATAATTTTATTTCTGGTGCAACTATTATGACTTACTTTAAATAGGAAGATTCTCAATAATATTAGTAAGTCTATCCTACACATCCATGTTATTTGTTTATTAAGCAAACTTAAAAACCATATTTAAAGAGTTTGAAATAAAAAAATAGGCATACAGAGCATTTAAACAATGGCCAATGATTAAAAGTCAAAAAAAGAAAAAAAAATTAGAATAAAATTTTCACTGTCTGTAATTGAGTTCACAATGATTAGGAAAATATTTAGCACAACTTCTACAATGTGAGTTTAGCACAACTACAAACACAAGTGCTAAACTTATTTAGTTATAAATTATGCTTATGGTCCATTCATTTACAGTGAACTCATTTAATTTCAGGGGCATTAATCATTGCTTAGCAATACTCCGTCCGCCTATTTTTTTACGTCCACAGGAGAAGAAAAATAAATTTATTAATACCATTCTGATTAACATGAGAAGCAGACCTATGGCTCGAACCAACTTGTTTCATTTGATTAACATGCAAGTTTTCTAAATGATTAACAATTTTTTCTTGATCAAGAAAATGCTCTTTATGTTTTTTAGCATCCAAGTGTTTTAAATACCGTGAAGTTTCGTTTCTGGTTTTTTGCCTGATTTTTTTCGCTATGTCTTTAGATTGTTCTCTAACCTAAAAATAAAATTTATTGGAATAATGAATCTGTGCAGATTACATTCGAATGAGTCCTTAGAGATCCAAGTTATACCTGTTGAAGTCGTAATTTTCGTCTTCGAAGAAATTCATTTGTTTTCAATGCTTCATCATCAAATGACATAATGACATTACCTTGTACATGAATAAACATTAATGCTAAACGAATTACATATTCGTTACAAAAATCCAATCACTGTTGCTTAGAAATAATTTTACACATTATTTTAATTAGTTATAGAAACGACTACATTATCGAGAAAAGTAAAAAACGAAACATGAGCAAAACAATTCAAAACGTCAAAGTTTTTAAACGTAAACAAACCGTTACGAACAAAAGGGATGCGTTCAAAATAATATAATACATAGACACAGCTTATAATTTTTATGTCAGATTTAATCATCCTTCTATTTATATAATCTTTTTTATTTTAACCCATTGGGAATTCGTTTGTTGATGACCGAGATCACCAATACAATGGTAATATAAAGACCGATAAGTGTCAGTCTCTTTAGTCATTAGCAATTACATGCAAATATCTCGAAAGAAAAAATATTATTCCAAGTTATTAAAGAAGCCGTGTTCAACCTAAATAGCAATACGATGTTGTAAAAGATTGATAACCCTTGTCTCATTATATGTTGACTTGATGATATTAACCCAAAAATTTTATAAAAGGATCTTAACCTCAAATATCGCTTGACAAATAAAACAACGAAACATTGCATTATTTGAATATTTAACGTTGCGATAAGGAACTGAGCGCTGAGTAGGCGCTCGACATATTGGAGGTACATGAAAAAAGTGTAACTGCAACGAAAAGCGTTGACCGCTGTATAGTGTATACTAGCTTAATGTCTTCTCGATCTGTCTCCTTGCATTATTTTTTAAGAATTTCAATAATTAACAAAAAAAAAGTTGGTTGTGTGTAAAGTCGGTTTACGAATGATAATTTTACGTGATAACATTAAAAAAAACATTGATGAAAAACTGCATACTTCATAAATTTAATTTAATTATTATCATTGGTTATCATTATTTTGTATCTCTCCCACTCCATCGACCGATAGAGTGGAAGAGAGATAGATACGTCACAAGCCGAACACTTACGACGCCTCTCTATCGCTTGTTCCGCGCTCTCGCTCGCACGCTCGGCTCAGGCGGAACGCGACAATGAGTCATGCTTTTTCGTGCGTGCAGCCAGCGTTCATCGATTTATAAGACGTTATCACGTTAAAAAAAATATTTTCAAGTTGCAAATATTTCTTACCTTTTATTCACCAATATTATTATTATTGTTTACTTAATTACTTTCAAACGTTTTAATTGATTTCATTGTTATTATTCAATTCGTCAAATATATTTCCATATCGCGAAAGGAACTTCGTTTCAACTGGGTGTCCCAAAGTCACCTCATGAATTTTCGTTTTAAATTCAAAATAAATGTAATAGATCACTTCAAATGTAAGTTTTTTCATTGAGAGGATATCGGATTTATTTTTAATAAGTGATGATCTGTTAGTCGACGACCTATTCCAAATATTAGGTTAAGATGTAAATTATTAGGTAGATTAAGTTTTTATGGTAATATTAGAAATAAATAACTAACCAATGTAATGTGAAATTAAAAACTAGTTTTAAATCAACCTTAATAGATCCATAAATCCAGTTCTATAAATGTAACATACTATTATATTAAACATAAATACGAAATTGAGTTTGTTTTAGATTTGTTTGCTTTTTGCGTTTGTTTTTCAATTAAATAATACATCTTCTTAGATTTTTACTACCGGTAACTTAAGAGCATGCTGAAATTAAAATACTTTTCGTCATAGTAAATTCGAATAAATGTGAATTAGATTGTATATAGGCGGCGGCGGCAAACATGCCACACTCAAAAACGCTGGCGAAGTGGACATTTACTATAAACACTTAAAATGTAGAAAATGTTTTTCATTATAAAATCCAAAAATGAGCCGTTATGAGATGTCTAGCAAATATATTTCAGGTTGTGCTACAGCTAGTTTTGACATTTTAATATTATCACTAGGTACCACTTTTATTATCCTTGTCATTCATATTTAGAATTAATAAATACTTTAAACCAGTGACAATCATAGGAATTTAAACAAAGGTTGCATGAAGCAGCTAAATCCTATATACGCTTCAAATACTGCTTATGTTATAAAAAAAAAAACTTAACCATTATAGGCGTTCTACCACATGTCGTCTTTATGCCTTCTTTGGCCATATTAGATATCAAAGAAAGAAAAACCTTGCCCAATAAAGACGTGTTGTACCACAGGTCGTCGTTGAGCTTTCTTTGGCCACATTAAAATAATCGATTAAATTAATTACCAAGTATTGGACAAAGAAACGAACTAATGTATAAGTGAATAAGTAAAGATCGTTTTAAAGGCCGTCGTTATTACTCTGCTATCATTTTCGTGTAGTAAAACTAAGCAATGTATACAATAACAGTATGGAAATTGTAACTTCAAATGTTTGCTTTAAGACAGCCCTTCTTTTATATATGTTAATTCCACCCTGCTGTCTTTTTTTTTTATTATAAATACTAAACGTTGTCGTAAAAGATTGCGCAACGTTTCCAGCCGACCAACAGTTCTTTTTCACTGGAAATCACAAATGGAAAAGGGCTAAAAGACAACGTCTTTTAATTTAACTTGTACACCGTTTAGCTTAGAAGACATAACTACCATACTGCCATATGTTTGAGTTATGATTTTAAATAAACAATCATAGTCTTCGAGAACAGGTAACTCGGTAAAATTGTTGTGGGATCCAAACTGATATCCACGTATTTTATAAATCGGTAGCTACATCTGTATCTACAAAATATCGCAATACAACTACGAGGTACTCCCTTCTATTAGCATCCGACTTTTCGTTGACAATAATCGCGTAAAATGGGTATCCTTTATTTATTTTTTAATTGTGCTCTGCAATTATGTGAAGAACAACATCATTAAGGCACAAATTACATTTGTTGATAATAATTGAAAACTATTTCTGTTACGTGACATATATACTAATATGGCAACCATAAACCGTATGTAAACAATTAATCTTATTATCTACTTTATTTATTAAAAACATTGATATTAAAATTACATGGCTTTTTAAATTTTCTATTTTATCAACGTTTCAGGAGAGCATAAAATTTGTTTTTAGGGAAATTTTGCGATCAGATTTGCCAAAAAATGGCTTTACATAGTGTATTTACAGTTATTGTCATTTTTGGAGTTGGTGTCTATTGCTAGATATATAGTAGTTTCTTGGCTGACACCAATTCTAAAAATAACAATAATTGTAAGAACATTATATTATCGTAATAGTTTGATTGACTTTTAAGTAGCCTAATATTTTTCATTTCATTTTACTTAGAAGAACTCTAAAAAAATATTTTGATAATTGTTTTTCATAGGTATGTGTTGAGTTAAATTTGAAGTGGTTAGGTACCTACCTACCTTTGTGCATGATAAACGCATAGATCGTACCTACATATTGATGAGTAGAAAAAAGAAGTTGATTATTAAGTTGTAGAAGAATACGCAATTATTTTTTTACTTTTTAGTGCATATTAATTTGTTTTGGAATAGTTTGTTTTTGAAGTCGATTTTTTTATTAAATTTTAAGGTACCCAGATTAGAACTCTGAGCTTAGTCATTTGTAGAGAATCTTGTGCCGTCGATTCTCGACGTTGTCATCGAAAGTGACAACAAATATTAACGCTCATAATCAGCGTCGGATCAGCGTTGTGTTGAAAATTTTCTAAACCCCTTAAAAATCTAACTTAAAAAGAGGGTTGAGGGGAATGCAGGTGGTTACCAAAAAAAAAACTTATCAGGATATTTTACCTTGAACCCATAATTAACATTTTTTTATATAACAATTTCGAGAAACAAACGAGCATGCGGGCCACCAGAATAGGTGGTTACCGCCGCCCCAGATACTCGCAACATCAGAGGAATCACCAGTACGTTGCTGTGGGCTCTTCGGTAGGAGTAGAATGTTTGACGGTGGAGGAAGAGAAAGGTGAAGGGGGAGGGACTGATACAGGGGGCATGGGCCATTACCATAATGTAACTAGTTGTTAGCAGCATCATTTATTTATTGACTACAATAAAGAGATAAATACAAACAATGAAAACACAAAATACTCCTCTGTAATATTAATATATTTATACTACTACACTAATATCATAGAAAAGAATTTTGTATTCTCAATGATAAATAACTCAAATAATAGGTACTAAAAAGAAATAGTTGACTTAATAAGAATGTGTGCCCTGCCTGGACAGTGCAGCGCAGGACACTAACGACCATAATCCGAGATGAGCTCTCATTGCCGAGCGCTGTGAATTATGGTTGGTGCTTAATAGTGAAAGGCAGTTTCAGCAAGGAAATCATTGCGGAACGAGAGCGTGAGAGCAGTTCGTAATTGAACGTCCGACGGCAGAATATCGGGTGCAGGAAAGCTGCGTATGCGTAACCCTAAACCCCTTAACACACCCAGGAACTAGACAGGACTTGGGAAAGTTCGTAATCCACCTATGGATCCAAAATAGCGTGGAGTGTTCTCATGCGCTGCCTCCTCACTAAAAAGTGAGCCGTCGCCGCCTGAACAGACGAGCTCGTTAGCGCCCCGAGACCTCGGCATAAAAGAAAAATACGTGAGGTTTTGGTGGGTAGGACTGACAAAATCCAGTCTTGGTACTCCCCCATCAGGTTTACTCATATAAAAAAATTCAGCAATAACTGCCCCATATAAATAATATAAAGTTACATATTTAAACATTTTCATACAATTTATTTTATTACCTCCACAAACATTGCGAGAAGACAATCGACATTTACTTATGTACTTAGAAATACAACTTGTTATAGACGCTTGCCTGCAACATGTATTAACATGCAGCATGCAACCCACACAACCAACACAACATGCAAATGTTAATACATGTTGCAGGCAAGCGTCTACTATGGATTTCCGCGAATTAACACCTCATACAATACAATACAACTTGTTATGAATGTGGAATTCTTGCATTACCTACAAATCCAGCATTATTGATCTAACTTAATTTTTTTGATATGGGCTTATGTGCTTCCCACAATCTTATTTAGACTAAAGTTTAGATCTTACGCCTTTTATGGTGGATGAGTACATTTTGAAGACTGTAATGGGCGTTGTTACCGATGTTATGACCACATATAGAACTGAGGGTTAAAATGCTCTACAATGCGCGAAACGAGTGTTTTAATTTGAATAAAGGTCAAAAACTCATTGATCATTGTGTCTGTCGTTAATATCAAAACCATTATCTTCTAATTGAAAATATGAAAACTTTTATAAATAATATGTTAAATCTTCATAAAGCTTAATATTTTACAATAACTAATGTTTGTGTGAATGAAAACTATTTGCACGGGAATAATTAATTTATTACTAAAAATTGAAAACATTGATTTGATTGCTCTTATGAATCTATCATCAAAGAAAGATGGAATCCAATTTTAATGATGACTATGAGAACATCACAAAATTAATCATCTTCAGTTATGTCCTTAATATAAACAACTTGATTACATAAGATTTTTTTATTTCCAGAAACACAATAGTAAAGCGCAAAAGAAAACTAGTATCTTATTTGAGTGTTCAAAATATAATAAAAACCTAAAACTAAATATAAATATTGATACTCTATTTGACATAAAATCATGAAAATCGGTCCAGCCGTTCTAAGTATTCGAACAATTACATTGTGTAATGTATGTAAATTGGAACTAAGTATTTTTTATGATGATCTCACTAATATGTATTATAGGTATTATAAACGCTATAGTTTGTAAGGATAGATAGTTAGGGAAGTATATGACGATTGATGGTAATGCAAAAGTTATAGGTGGCTACTGCAATATACTCCTATAAACTATGTTAAACGATTTATTTTGGTTTGTATAAACATGCAGATATGTTAAACGATTTAGAAACGCGTGAGCAAGCCACAGAGCTGGTCGTGGGAAAAACAGCGTGCTCAAATATATGCCTGCTACCTTTATGGTCTGACCCTGCCGCCGGACCGCACCGGAATATCGCGCACTCGCTTGTCTATCGTCATAATTATTCAAATATTTGTCCAAATTATGTAATGTAAAAGACAAAATATATCTACTTTAAACACCAGATGCGATAAAAGTATTTATTTTGATATAAGGATCAATTTGTTACTACCAAATGTGCGTTACAAATAAATTATCAATTATTATTGTATTTATGTTTCACTATTTTGGCGATAATAGCTTACACATAAAAGATTGATATATGCTGTCGCGGACTTTTTTGTAGGACTATTTAAGATAAACATTTCCATTATACATTATATACATGTAATTCCAACGGTTTTTGCGGCGCACGTTATAGCCTATGTGTTATTCTGATGTGTAAGTTATACATTATTGTACAGTGTCATCGAAATTCATTCAGTAGTTTTTGCGTGAAATAGTAACAAACATCCATCCATACTTACAAACTTTCGCGTTTATAATATCAGTATAGATATAGATAAAATCAGTAAAATCATTTCTAACATTATTTAAAAATAAGTGATACATGCATCATTTACATTTAACTTTCCAATTATAAAATAGATGTTTAATTCTTTAAAAGCAATCAATACAAAATTTTATTCAGGCTGACGATGCAAACAGCCCATTATAAAGCAATCATTAAAATTGTCCAAATCTTAGAAATATATATATATATGGTATTACAGTTGGTATACAGGAATTCTCCTACAATCTAGTTGATACACTTGTTTTGCTGAAAAGGCATATTATTTTTGTTCTCTTTCAATTATATATACAATGTCTAGAAATCTATTCATCTTTTTACTAATTAAACATAAATGTAATTTTGATTTAAAATAACCTCTACTTCTCTATAGCGTATAAATAAACATTTAGTCATACAATATACCTTTTTAAAAGGATTTTTAGTATATCACATATTCCTAGCATTACATACTACAATCAGCTATGTTTTGCATCATACAGTTTCTGTATTGCAGTTCAGGCTAGCTAGTTGGAGATGCATCCTCTTCTTGAAGCCATTCACGATTTTATCCATATGCCTAAAAGAATAGCGATTGTTAAACAATATATTAATCCATAAAATATGTAAATCATTTAGTAGTAATTAGGTTAAGGGTCTGTTCCACCAGCATTAAGCAATTTTTCAAGTAAGCTACCGCTCACTTACAGGTTACTTAACACATTGCATTCCAAAATCTACAAGTAGCATTACTCAACAAATACAGTACCGAATAAATTATAAGGTGCAACATCTGCCTTGTAAAGCTCTAACCATCTAGTAAATGGAAAATATAATGACGCTCCTCGTATGCTCATATGATCGGTCCGACGTCTCTTACTTGTATTTAGGTAGTGTTGTAAAATTTGATGTGAATTTAATATAGCAGAATGTGACTATATTTTTCCTTGATTGTAGCCAGATATAGTACAGATTTCTTAAATAAGTATGTGCTTGTTACATAAATTAAAAATTCGCCTTGTTTTCAGCAAAACTTCTGGTCTGTGTAAACAATTATATGTTTTAAAATACACCTTTAGCAACAATTAAACAATAGATAGTTTTATATCATTAGTTTGAAATATGAGCAGCACTGTTGAGTAAATTTGCCAGTAAAGTTACTTATTAGATCTTGACGGAACTGACAATAGGTATTCTCAACTGTACTTGACAAGTAAAAAAAGAACTGACCAGTAGCTACTCGATACTTTACTGGCGAAGGAAAAACATTCGTTATACATTATCGAGACATTTGTAAAACAAGCATATCAAAGAATATTATATATAATGTCATAAATAAAAACAGCACCTGTAAGTGCAAATCAATTGGAAAAAATAGTAAGTGGTGATTGGTGTCACTATTGTATAGAACACTGTCCCATTACGTCAATGACATAAAAAACGGCAAAGCTGGCAATAGATGAGAATGGTATTATAAGAAATTGAACACCACAGACTGGTTTTTTCTTCTACCTGATGTGCCATACAAATGCTGAGTACTGAAATTAATAAATATATTATATTTACTTGATATCTTCTTCATTATCTAGAGGTGGTATGCCAGCAAGCGCTTCCATAAGATAATTCCTGGAAAAAAAAATTATGTTAATATATGTGCTTTAACTTATAATTGAACGGCAAATTTACAATTTTCGGGTATTAATTGCGCAACAAATTATTAATATTTATGAAAGTTTGAAATATTGGATCAAAATTAAGAATTAGTACTAGGGCACCCAAACTTTACTCGGTGTCTTGATTTTGCTGTTGAAAATTATATAACTTTCCACAGCAGAAGTTGCTTGTATTCATTTCCAACAGCAAACATTTAGATACATAAAATAATATGTATAGTGCCGACTGTAGTTTATGTCGTGTAGTGCCATTTGCTGTTGAGAACCATAACATAGCAACAATATATTTATCTTAAAATTTTACAACTCTGCGCTAAATAAAAAAAAGTACAGATTTTTTTTTTGACTTGTTTTTGCTGGACAGGTACCTACATAGATAGATAAACTTGAAAAGCAATACTTTTAACAAAGTACAACTTTACATCAAAATTTTTAGGATCATTTTTGGGATACAAATATAAATTTATATAAATTTCCATTTGATTTCATATCAACATGATTTGATTTCAATATACTTAATATAACAATTATCTAATTATAATACATAAAAATATATGATAACCTTCACTGAAGTGAAACTAAGAAAGTTAAACTACTTAGATCTTGTAAGTTATTTTAGCATTTTAACGATTGGAAAATATATTGATTTGTGAAAGAATTTAAAATGCATTTATATTAACATTTACATATATTTTGGCTAGATACCATATCTATACATGAAACTTACTCAGCTTTCCTTGTCAAATGGGGCGCACAAGCTAGATGCAGCAGTCTGTACTCCAAACGGGCTTGGAACGCGGACGCCCGAGAGTGAGGGCTACCGGTACACGCCGCCAGCCTGGCTAGCTCTTCGCAAACCGTTTCGCAGATGTCTCGTACATAACGCGATGACGCACTACCACAAACACTGTCCACCTATTAAAATGATTGTTTTCCCAATTAAAATGATTTCTTGGATGCCAATGTAAGTACTAAAATGTCATCATTAATGAATGGAATTAAACACTCACATTTAAGCATCGCAGCAGTATTTGCATACCTATGCGTGTATTATTGCAAGCGTGGATGTGTTGACTTGAACGACATTTTATATACTATTAGGTCAGGGAATTTTTTTTTTCATATTTTATAAGTAAAAAGTGGCAATAAAATCTTCTTGTTTTTCCTATTTGTATCTGGCTAGTTTTGATACATCAAATAGATGACGTTTAAAAAAAAAATAACAAGTAAATAAAAGTCCAGCCACTTTTCTATTGTTTGTCTGTCCAAGAAAATGAGTGAAGATAAAGTAGAAATTCGATACATTTCGAAGTTTTTTTACCAAAGAGAGAAAAATGCGATATGCGCTGCGAAAAAAATTTGAGATTTATGGACGTAATACAGCGACGCTAAGAGTAGCACAAAACTGGTTCAAGAGTTTTCAGTTCAGTGATTTTAATGTCAAAGATGAACCTTGGTCTGGTTGACCTGTTATAAATAAATATAATGCGATTTTTGAAAAAGTAGATCAAGATCAGTATATTAGTTATGACATAGCCGACGAGCTGGGAATTGACCAAAACAGTTTTCACCGATTTAAAAAAAGCTGAATATACAAAAAAAAAAGCTCAATACTTTTCATCCCACACAAGCTCATTGAAAGAAACGTAATGAATTGTGTACTCATTTGTGATTCTCTATTGAAATGTAATGAAATCAAACTGTTTTTAAAAAGATTTATTATTTGTGATAAAAAAGAGATTACCTATGACAAGAACCTGCGAAAAAGATCTTGGTCAAAAGGCAAGCAAGCTTCAGACTATAGTGAAACCTGGATTAATTCGCAAATAAGTTGATACTATGTGTACGATGGGATTGAAAGGGCATTATTCATCATGAGCTTTTACCGCCGGGCAAAACTATCAATGCGAATCTCTACTGGCAACAGAAGGGCCGTGGTTTTTGACACAAACACACGTGTTTAGCTATTCAGTAAAAGATTGAATGGGAAGTGGTAATGCATGCACCATATAGCCCTGACCTTGCACACTCATATTTTCGTCTATTTTGATCTCTTCAGAAATTTTTAGGTAGTGTTAGGTTAACACGAAGAGGACTATCAAAACTATATGTCACAGTCTTTTAATCAGAAGTCCCAAAATTTTTACAGCAGTGAGATTAATGACACTACCTACAAAATGGAAACAAGGTGTTGAATAGTGTATGTTATTCAACACCACATATATGTGTGCGTGTGTGTGTAAAGAAAACTATAATTTTCTTTCAAGTGTCATTGTGACAGATCGCGACACGGATATTTATTATGTCATGAACCATAATTGTGATTTTGGAATCGACATTGTGATTAATAACATTAAATGTCGTTTTTTTCTTACGGGTAAAGTTTTTGTTATTGATGATTGTTGCGGTCTATGTATGTGAACCCCATGTAACCTAATAGAATAAATCTTTTCTTACAGAGAAACTCAGTTACGTTTTTATTACTAAACGGTGTCGTCCATATCACCACAAATAGAAAATAATATCTTATATATATTTATAATTAAATATAAATAAAATATGATGAAACATTATATTGAATTTGTATAAAAAATATGAAAAAACCTTTTCCCCGACCTCCTAAATCGATAAACAATTTGAGTAAATATCATACTAATGCATGAAGCATTGATATTATTCATTACATAAAAATATTTTCAAATTCATCTTACGAAATGGTTATGTTATTGAACAGAACAGTTATTATCTGATCTCAAATTACACTTCTTTAATTTCTGAAAATCATTGCAAATATATTTTCATAATTTCATTTACATTTTAAAGCAAACAATTTATTAAGATGATGTTATCCTATTACCAGTACTGGAAATTTTAAGTTTTCATTTTCTTTATTTTCATTCAAAGATTTCGACTCAACGAAGCGTCAAGATTAATAAAGAGTGCTTAAGACTTATTCTTTTAGATGTCATTTATATTATTTCTGCCATGACTTACCTCAGCATGAACTGCTATCAAATTGTTTATTATCTCATAAACATAAGGCCTTGCATCGTCGATTATTGCATCGGGATCTATTTTATGTCTGCCCATATACATGCTTGGTTCTATAGTACCCACTAATGGATCTCCTTTGTGTTCCAAATATGTTTCACAAACTGTGGACTCGAGAGCAATTAAGGCTTCTTTAGCAGCTTGTAAAGCTAATGTTGGTTTAGGAAAGCTGTGGCTGCAAAAAATAATAAACCTAATTAACACTAGCTTTCGCCCATGGCTCCGCCGGTGTAGACATTGAATGGATTCTTTCATATTCGTTTCTGATTTTGGTCCTATTCTAAATTTCACTTCGTCTCGATATATATCGTTTCCCTTTTTGCAATGTTCATGCGAGCGAAAGCTAGAATTTTTGTAAATTATAACCTATGCCTTATTCTGATGGATAAACTAGAATATGGTGAACTTTCATCAAAATCCATACAGTAGTTTTTACTTGAAAGCATAAACACCCAACCATACAATCTCACAAAATTTCGCATTTATAATATTAGTAGGAAGTAGGATTTCCAAATGCAGTGAAATATTAAATTTATATATTATCTTTTTACTGTTTTACTGCAGAAATACTGGATGAGACTTGCAATCATATCAAATCGTAAGTAAGTTAAAGTCTTCTATACTCTCCTTGTATGTATGTATGTATACCTTGTGTGAACCGATGATAGATGTACTATCATGAGAAGCAGAATTCGACTGGTTTAATTTGACCTACATTAAAAACTGATAGGTCATTATTATCAAGCATTGAATCCATTACCATCTAATTGAAAGGTGACGCGCCGACCACGCAACTAAAAATATTGTAAATTGACTAGACCTTACCTTAAAATTTATTATGTCAAGTGTAGTTGTAATAGAGGTAACTCTTCTTTTTGTAAAATGTATATAATATCTCACTATTGGGAATGGGTCTTCTTCTAAGTCACACTGGTACATTGCCTTTTGGGTATTTTTCATTTATTTCTAGATCTTTATGGATATTCAAAGTCATCCGAGTTTATTTCAATGGTTACCTTCACCTTTAATTTGATGATAGTACTCAAGCAGTTTAGACCATGAGGCTTCGAACCTATGCCTCCTACGTTGCAGCCTAGTAGCTGTCATTGCTTATCTATTGTTAATTCAATCTGTAGTTGCTTGTGTAGCATGATTCAGAAAAATGTCTTCATTGGCATAATAATTTTAACTGATTTTTGTTTCTTTGTTTAAAGATAGTTGAACATTCAAAAGTATTAATAAAAAGAATTGGATACAGAGTCGCCAGGTTTTATACAGTGTGAGCTTATAGTGTGATGTAATTCTATAATGTGTTATAAACAGACTCGGATCAATAGATCTAATGTCACCTTTCAAAAGCGGTTGCAATGTTGGTCAAGGTGACTCGCCGCGTGTACTGAGCGTTTGCGCCCGCTATAAGCAAACGTTGCTGCCAGCTTGGACCGTGGCCGTCGCCCGCTTGAGGTTGACTCTCGTCTAGTCGCTGATCGAGCGCTACTGATAAACTACTATTATTGAAATCCTGAATGAGGAAGACATATACAGATGTTAAAAAAAATGATAAACCATCAATACAAGTCAAAGAGATCTAATTGCTAATAGAAGAAATTACAGTTTGCAATAGTAAGAGGCCAAATGCATTTCAAGAATTAATTTGAGACTTTAAAAGTAAGTTTACATCCTTGAAATTGTAAACATGGTAGTTAGACAATTATAAAAAAAAATAAATTAAGGGTTTTGATTTTATATTGGGAAAATTAATCACACCATATCAATTGTATAGTGCTGTTAATGTTCTTGGAATTCCACATTACAATAATACATTACCGAATTCGTAACCAAATAGAGCCCTAACCAAACACTTAACAATAGTAATAAAACACAGACTTCAAATTAAAAGCCTTTTCAATTCTAGTATCATCGCTGTCTATTTTTATTCTGTAACTTTACATATCACTAGGTCCATATCATATTCAATAATACTAAAATTAAAAAGAAGTTTTTTTTGAGCACACGTTTTTGATATAGGACATGTCAGCTTGTATAAATATACAGACAGCCAACTTAACAGTGTTACTTAGATTAAAAACAGAACAATAGCATTCTTTCGAGGTGATTTAGTAAGTTTAAAATCACCATAAATATACAGTTTTATTGCACAAAAGCGAAGAAAGGGAAGAGAGCCTCATAAGTATTGTCACATCAAGTCTAATCTAAAAAGCAATTTTTAATACTATAATTTTTGTGCATATGTTTAGGATGTAAATTCAAAACATACTCAGTTTGCTGATAATACTCATCCAAAACTTACCTGATCGGTGTGTTGCAGCGCAAGCGCTCGCAGCGCTTGAACATAAGCCAGTAATATCTGCTGCATCTGACGCTGTAGCGCTGCTGTGGGTTCCCCTCCCGCGAATAGAGCAGATTCGCGTCGCCCACCAGATGCCACACATTTATTGATTGAAGAAAGAGTATCTATTATGTAACTTTCTAAAAGATGGGGCTGGAATATGATACAAATAATTTTATTTTTATTCACTGAGCAATCAATTTGAATCGAATCAATGTAAAAAGAGAATTTTTATGGGTACTTGTCACTACCTAACTCTCCATTAGATCGTATAGTAATGTAAAATAAGTATTATATTTTAGTCCCCAATCTTTGAAAGATGACACAAAATTTGGCTCTCAACTTGTGGAAACAATTAGTTGAAAAAGAGCGGTGCATTAAATGATTATAACTGTGGCAGAATAAAAAAAAAAGAAGCAATACATTAACAAGAAATAATAAAACACATAAGTATTTTATACCAATAAAGATGTCCAATGTTGATTACAAGTCAAAGGAAAAGAAAACTAATTACTTGTGTTATGTGTAAAATTTTAAAATAGTAATAGACTCGTAATCTATTTTGTTGGGTTTAATTAACTGTGAAACATGGATGTCTAGCAAGAGCACTATATCTTGCTCCATAATTCATACTAGGAACAATGCAGTAAAAATGGAATAACAACTATTTACGCCATATTTCATCCCTTAAATCATACTCTGTTCCCTAGACCACAGACAATTGACGGCCGCGGGGAGGACCAAACAGCACGGGAAGGAACGTCACATTCGACGGACGGCACAACATAGTCAAAGAAGCGCGAGCGGTCGGTACGGGAACGTGCAGAGGGAAATAAATAAGACACGAGCTATTCCGGGATAAATCCAACAAAAACGAATAGTGAGAATAAAATTAACCCTTCGCGGGCAACTAGACAGTTACGACGTGCACGCCTTGGATCGTTGGGAACAACGTCGGCTGTGCCAGGGGAGTTCTCTGAACTGACCCCAGCTGTCCGGGCGCATACACATGTATATTAGGTTTCTAATATTTAACATACACAAAGTATAATAAAATTGTTACCTACCAGATTTGTAATAGCACCATAATCGGAAAATTCTTCAATTTTCCATATTTCCTTATCTCCTATCGTTTTCATTCGTTTCAAAGTTCTTTGTAGAAACACTGTCATGCCATGCACTCGATAGTCGAATATTACTTTCTCGACAATGGTCAGAGGCTAAAAAGCACAGAATATTCATTACGTAGATTACTCATAAAATCAATTTTATGAATGTATTACAATGGATGAGAATAATGTATACAAAAAAAAAAACTGAAGTTTATTTATAATGGTAATTTAATTTATCTTTTTAATACATATAAGAAAGACAATATGCATTTATCAAAAAAAATGTATAAGAATTTAACAAAACGAAAATAAAGTAAATAAACTTCAATACTATCCTTTGATATACACACACACACACATATATAAATATCTAATCCTATTATTATACCTGTGATGGTAAATCCAATTTAAGCAGAGTATCATAAGCTTCACGTAGATACCGGAGGTTGGTCGTAAGCCTAGCACGAACCATGTCCACTGCCACCGTACCTCCACCTCCCCCACTGAAACCTTGTGTGGGCAGGAGACAAGTGCGCATATGCTCCGCAAACAATTCCACTCCTGCTATTATCATGTCCTGGTATAAAAATTATTATTTTATAATTCAAAATATTCACAACCTAATAACACATCGAACCTAATAACACATCATAATAACAATATGAATATGTTATATCCTTATAAAAAGGTCCAGGAGTGGATTGGTGTGTATTAGAACTCTAATTCTGTTTTTGAATATGGTGCTTACAATTATCATCTGTATTTCTAGAAAAAAAAAAATGTATGTTAAAAACTGCTCTACCCCTTAAAATTAGCATTATCAGGGCATAAGTATCCAATAAAAATTGTCTATATTATAAGATTTGTGTAAAATTAACTGATGTACAAAAGTTACTAGTGGGATATATCAGACTGTAAAATGTACATAAGAAATGTTCTTTATGAGACAGAATTGTTACTAATATTTGTTAAAAGTCACTGAAAGTCTTATGAAGAAGTAAAATCTTATGATATTACAGAGACGCCTGGATATTCCAGGGAAGCATGAAGCGGGATTAATTATTGCATTTTGCTATTTTTTAAATATTGTATGGCTGTATAAATTAAATTATATCTAAACTGCAAAGAATCAAACTATACAAATCCAAAAATGAGAAAAGAAATAATATACTCAAGTGTCCATATGTGTGATCACTAGAATAGATAAAATTGAAAAAATCTCTAATGACCAGAAATTATACACTCTGATATCCATGATAATGGTGTGGAAGAGGAAAAATAGACTGGCATGCATCCATGTAGACGGTCACTAGTAAAAAAATGAAAATATTTCTGAAGAAAAGGAATATGAGACTCTGTCATATTCTTTTTATTTGGAATATTCACTCAGTCTATATGGATGGTTACTAATGAATAAGTAGAAATTAAAAAAAATTTAATGAAGAGAAATAAATATGATTTATTTCCCTGTGAGTGGTCGCTAGGGAACAGATAAGATGTGAAAAAATTTCTTATGCAATGTAATATGTAACATTACATATTGTTGGTTGAAGCAATTTATATCATAATCAAACTATGATCGATCCCCTAATGTGCTTCAGTAATTCAGTAATCATTTTTATTAAAACAAAATCGCTCTTTCATATGTTTACACACTGTTATGTTTATTGAAGATAACTCAGATGTTTATGAACATGTACATACCTTGAAACTATCATGCTTTTGTGGAGATGTAAAAGAACCGGCTAGTTCTCCATTGAAGTACCATCTGGCCAATGTCCACAGGCGCTGACCTCGTCCGCGAGCGTGCCGCACGCCGCGCCACACCACCACTCGCGAAGTGAACTCCACTCTCCTGTATCGCTTGGGTCTTCTCGGGAAGGCCTACGTCTGCCTAATAAATAATTTTAAAAGTACGTTAATGGATATCGGTTGGAATCATTATATTTATTACCATTAAATTTTAAGCAATCCACTAGTACTATTTTTTACTCATTTTTCATACAATATAATATTTAATACAAACAAATTACGTCTAATGTAATCGTTATAATAAAGTTATCCCACCTTTATCAGACCCTTCATTCTCCTTTTGCCTAAAGTGCTCTTTCACTTTATTCAATAAGCTAATTAAATAGTCTTTCCTGATGGTTATAGCTTCCCATGCAACGTCACCTTCCCAGGACAGACTAATTAATAACCTGAAATTATAAATATTTATTGCATTATAAAAAAAACTTTTCTCATTACAATCATAAAAAAGACACTGCTATTATATATGAAACATTAGTGGTGACATTGTTATCAATCTCACACTGCATTTCATTTTCTTTTCCATTGTACATTACATTTTACCCTTTTGTACTATAGCCTTCCTAAACCATTTTCTAGTAACCTGTTCAAATATTGGTGAAAATCTTCTAAACTAATCTACAGAATTAGTTTAATTTGTCTGTTTCAGCTGTTCTTAGTAATACATTGAAAAAAAATATATTACAATAGTTATACATTATAAAAGAATAATAAAAATAATATTATTGTTCTAGTATAATGCTCTTGTTAGATATCAAAGCAACTAGCATAAGCTGAAAAATACAAAGTTAAAATATTTTGTGTTGTTTTTAAAACTATGTTTTAGAAAAGCACATATTCTGTTTTATATTACACCTCTAAAACATAAAATTATTGTGTTTAGTAAATCACATTAGAATTGTAGTAATGTGCTTACTGGAGATTGAAGATTATGAATGACGTTTGTCAATACACTTGACATGATAACATGAATGACATCAAAACATAGTGCTGCCTTACAGCCAGTATGCAAAATATATCCCGAGAGATAAATTCTAGTGCATGTAGATATTTTTATGTCCTTTGCTAGTAATATAACAAAAGATGGCTGTCAACAACCTAAGTAATTTCCCTTATACATCACAAAAAAATAAATAATAGTACAGATCCCTATAACATTTTTTCGATATTAGACTATATACTCTGTGCATTTTGAATAATATTTCTTACTTTTCATGAACATTTTTGTTTGTAGTTTGAAATAGGGTATATTGGAGATTATTTTCAAAAATTAATCATTTTGTACTTTTAACACTATTTTATAAATTAGTGCTGAGCTCCAATACTTCATCTTTTACATACAAATGCGACACATTAATAATAACATATATTAAAAAGCTATTTAAAATTATATAGTTCATGTTACTTAAAATCAGTGTTTAGAGACACATAGTAATTAAAGATCTTTTTTAACTATGCTTTAGCTATTAAGTGCTAAGATTTTTATTTTATGGTGGTTTATATTGAATTACTTACTTTAAACTCTTAAACTTAAATTTACAGTGACTACATCCTAGATGTTGCTATGTCAAAATGGTATGATAACAATAGTGAAACTCAGATTAATTGTTTTTACTATTTTCATAACTAAACTATGATCATTGTTTTGCTAACTTATCAACTTAATTACAATATTAAAGTTGATTATTTCTTGTCACATAAGTCATAAAATATTTGACTTTATTCAGCTTTTATTTTGAAAACCCACAAATGTATTAATAAAAACCCAAAAATCTTCAGGAAAAATACACCTATTTCATTGATACCCATCCTTTGTTTCTTCATAACAATTCTTTACATTTCATCCAATACAGTAATCGTTTTGTCATAATAATATAAGTGTTGACTTTTACTAGAAGGTAGTCACATGGTATAAATACAAAATAGTAAAAAAATTAAAATCAAAAGTGCATGCCTCATAGCGGTTACTCCATTTTACTAAAGAAAAGTGTGTGTCAGCCGACGAATGATGAGCTCACTCTTTATGAATGATTACAAATTACTTGGTATGCATTGTTCAATACTCTAAATTTATATATTAACAAAATTTATACGAATCGTCATTTTTTTTTAATTGAAATAAATTAAAAAAATACCGTGGTGTCAAAATTTTACTAAACATTGAGAATAAAAAGACAGTCACGCTTCGGTTTCTTATGTTCTCTAGATTAAGATTTAATAAAAAAAAAATAGATATACTAAAAGACTTGTCAAAATTTTGTTTATTAAATATCAATTAAACTACACCGAATTAGACAGTGAAATTCAAAAGGCTTCCATTCAGATGCATACTAAAGCGAATGAAAAAAAAAACACTCGATTAGTGAAGTATTTCATTTGTTATTGTGACCACATACAGGATCCGCACATACAGACACACGGACGTCCACGAAAAACATTTTTAAAATATGTTCTATAACAAAATGTGTTTTGAAGATATTACAAATATTAAAATCAGTGATTATTCTTGCCGTTTGAGTGCATACATTATTTTACAAGTGCAACATGTAATAAATAAAGACATTTAAAGTTCAAAAATCACTCGTTTTCGTAAGGCGAGTAGAGCACTACCTCATGGCTCCACTTATGAGGCATGCAATACTTGATTGAACCTTAATATGAACTATATAATTAATTGCCAGTTTTATAGGCTGTAACTTACAATATTTTTTGAATTCAGAATTAAAACAATTTTTTTGAGGAAAATTAATATACAAAAGATAAAGGCAATTTTCTATTTTAAAGCAGAGGATTTGATGAGCTGAAATGAATTTTAGTCTTGACACAACTGTTTGTGAGACTATCCTTAATACATGGAATTAACAATTTTCTTTTTGCACCGAATTATAAACAAAGGCCAATTTTTTTTGTTTTCAATCCAGTTTACAATAATATTGATCTAGTAAATTATTACTTGACAAAGTACTCATCAGGCCAAAATTAATAGTATTGTCATTTGCTTCATATGGTTGAACATGGTGTTACTTATTTTTTAATACAAACCAAATATAAATATTTTTCTACCTTTTACTAATTATTAAGAGCACTTTCCAAAAATGGTATATAGATCAGATTGTATTTTATTTTGATTTGTTTAATAATTTGGAACATGTTTACTTTTCTAGATATATTTAACTATATTACGAGTAGTTTAAAATTAACTTACATCTATACATATATAATGAAAATAGGTTGTCTTTGTTCGCCAATCACGTAAAAACTACTAAACGTATAGATATGGGACTAGGACCATTCAATGCGGAATGATTTATAGAAGGTTCTAGGCTACTCATTTTTCGAATTCAGTAAATCCTTCGCCATTTTATTTATAAATAAAAATTACGAAACGGGCGGGACAGCTAGTACATATATTATTTAAACTATTTTTCCATAAAATAAACTGCAAAGAAATAATTCTAAAGAGAGACTGGGAGCATACAGTATATAAGAGTTTGTAAGAAACTCAAAATTACTAAAATACACTTGGTGAAAATCCAAAGTACTTTAGTTGAACTCAATATGACTTAGGTTTAGAAAAAGTAGAGATACACTCACATTCAAAACCAAGGCCTTAAGATCAAAGGTAGAGTGATCACTTAGCTACCACTCTCATTATCAACTAATATCAAAAGAAGTTAATGGATATTTTATTGTCAATCATAATGATAAATACCGAATAAATTTTCTCTGGTCTTGAACACTGATAGGCATTTTTAGAACTCTTGCATGTAATGTCTCTTTGAAGTCATTTATCTTTTTGTCTATTTCATCTAATATCTTCTGGAATAGCTGCAGTAAGAAAACTCGGTTAATTGTTTCAACTACTTATGAGAGAGTTATTAAAATGAAATAGCTAATGAAAATAAATGCATTACCTTCACTTCTGTGTTACCAAATAAATTTTACTCTTGTATAATCATTAACAACAAGATCATACTCTTTGCAACCAATATTTTTGTCTATGGAAGCTGGTAATTGAAATAAAAATTTATGTCGAGTTAACAATGATAGTGCAGAACGTGTCTTGTCTGCTTTTATCTTTACTGACAAAATTTCAGAAAACAATGAATCAGCCAATGCAATCGACTCTGAATCAGAATCATTCATGAATACATGCAATTTATGGATAATATAATTTTTTTAAAATCTTCACAAAGGTTACCTTCAATAGCTGCTTCTAAACTAGGCACAGGTTCTTTTCCACTTTTTCTTTGATCTTCTTCAAACATATTTTTAAAATAAGCAGTCGATCTAACTGTTCCATAATGGCACCAGTGTTTGCTTTTAGAAGACTTAACTGACCTTCTTTCTGCCCTTCAACCTAATATGAAAACATAATAATAATGTTGACATTTGATAAACATACACCAAATTGTTCATGTAATATAAAGACACAACATTTTAATTAATAAATTCATACTAAAGTATTAAAAAAAAATTACAAATTTTTATCTAATATTATCTTTTAACTAAGACTTTTGTGACAATGGACAAAATTCTTTGAGGATTTAAGATAATTACTTTTTAGTAATGATCAATTTTATATTCATAATATTCTTAAAAGAAATTATTCAAGAAACTTTTTTTTGAAATTCTTCTCCAATGAGTTTATGATATTCAACATAATGTTTTGAGGAGTAGAGCTGAACAGCAATTAGAATTCAACAATTGATTAGTTGAAATTAGGTAAAAATTTGTTTTTCAACATTTTAATTTTGAGAATACTCAAAATCTACTTGACACAGTGTACAATTTCCAATATGTCCTAATTGAGTGAAACTCTTTCAATTTCAGTAAATTGATCAAAATGCTTTGATCATTTCCAAAAATATAGAATGGATATATGTGCACTCATTTACCAATAAATAGATATAGACAATATCATAAAACACATCAAAGAGCTCTCCATGACCTCAAAAAATTTTTCAGTTGTCAAATACAAACTCTATTTTGAAAAATTTGAAAGTAATAAAAAGGTTTCAACATTTTTCAATTATTTTTAATTTTGCCAGTAGAGCATTTAAAAAATATTGAAACTACTAGTAACTAATAGCAGATTAAACATTCTACATATTATTTGTTTTTAATAACCTTTCTTTGTAGAAATAACATTCCAGCTTTTAAATCTTCAAACGATGTATTACTGTGATGTTCCAATAAATACCAGCCAGGATGAAAATTCTCATCTGACATGTTACCAGAGCTGTAAGATTACTTGTAGTTAAATTATTTATGGTTTAATATTTAATCTGTAAATCACTAGTATATAAAATTAGGTACCCATCGGGAAACAATTCATGTAAATCTTCAGGAAACTTGCATTCATCTCCTTCAGTAGAAAGACCGAGAGGATCAGGAGGAGTATACGCGGCAGGGGACATGGGGCGCCGACCCCATGGCATAACTGGAGGTGCTGCTTCTTCCACCCAAACTGCACTTTCCTTTACTGGTCCTACCGTTTCGTGATATCCTGAAAAACATAACAGTGCACGTTTTAACACTATGCAAATAGATAATCAAATATTGATCAAAAAATCTTTTTTACATAAAAACTTCTATTAGCATTATGGGGAAGTACAAAAATTTCACCACTTCTATCGATATTAATGTAGTATATTAAAATTCTAGAATAAAAGATACTAAATTTTTGGGGTGTCATGACCAAATATACCAAAAATAAAATGGAGCATTGGTATAATTTTAAAATATAAATAACTTAAATTAGAAAATCATATGAAATAAAATTATCACAACTTAAATCCATAGTGATGAAGACGGCAATTTTAAAATAAAAAATTTGGTTAAACCAAATGATAGCCTTTAAGTGCCATATGTATGTTATTTAAATTAGGTTTATGAGTAACTTATGAGCTTTTCACCAAAATCCTTTTTTTTATTTTTGATGTTACTACTGGCATCTGTTGGCAATTGCAAAATTAAAAACAACTTCACGCTCAATTTATTTTTGTAATCGCCAACAGATGACGGTAACAACATAAAACAATCATTTCAATCTCTATTTCAGATATTTAAGCGTAATGACAGATCAAAACATGAACAACTGCGAGTTAAAAAATTCAATTACAGCTAATCGGTACTGTATCAAGCTGTAATTTTCAATACAGTTCTTCCAATCTTTTAGTGATGAGATTGAAAAGGAAATTAACTTTAAAAGTTAAATAGTTTTTTTAGTTATCATGGTCACACCCAGTGTAGGCGGGATTTACAGGCGACAGTAGAAGTATGCCTATGCACGCTCTTAATACCCGCAATAACAGCAAAGCAATTTATATAATTTCATCACATTCATCTGCTTATCCACATATTTCCACAGATCTTTACATCAAATATGATGGAGTTTTAAAGGTTTACTGTCATAAAAAGGATAACTGTTGTACAATATTTGTACTGTACAAATTTCATATTAAATTATGGAAAAAAAAATAGTACAATTATTTATACATTTTAAGTGACTCATCTAATTACTTCCAAAATTAATCAACAAAACAGTCATTTTGGCCAAATCATTTCATTTTTATTTTAGCTTATTTGTGAGAATGTTCCGCATTACATTCCATTCAATAAAACATGTCCCAAGTGGATCATTAAAACACTTAATGTTAATTCAATGTTGATATTTGTTTTGTTACAGTTGTATTGGTGTCGGTTCGATTTAGTTTAAAAATACATTCAATCAATATAAAGTATTATTATATTATAGATATCATATTAATTGTGCTAATGTTACAAAAATGGAATACTGGAAAGATTCTTTTGTTATGCTATTTAATAGTAAAATACATTAAAATTTTACAACATTTACTACTTTTTTCTACTATATAATCACACTAAATATTGTATGAGACCAGTCATTTTTAGATCTCTAGTCAGTGTTTGTCACAACATCTATTGGAGTATACCGCATTTTCAAATATATATTTTTTTCCACATTGTTAATCAGATTCAAGAGGAAAGTTAATAGTTTAGTCTGAAGTTATTGAATTAACTATTTATATAATTTAATATGTCAAATTCATAATTTTGATCCATATAAATGGAATTTTTCGTAAGAACATGGACTTAATAACAAGTCATTATATTATATTTTATGATAAAATATTCACACTGTTACATTGGTTTAATTAAGTGCATTTATTTGTTACTAAATTCATGAAATTTTATTAGGTTTTCAACACAATTTGTAGATAATTTTTATAAATGATAATTTTAAAAGGGTTACTACTTCTTCCTATAAAGATTTTTATACTTATGATAAAGTATTGGGATTAAAAGACAGGATTTGATTTAATAATTGTGAAGTGAAAATGAAAACGAAAAATGACAAGAAGACTTTTTTTTTTGCGAAATAATACGAGTAATTCAACAGCAGGAAAAAAGGAATGTTGAACTAGAAAAAAGAAATAAGACAGATTCATTATTTCATATACACTTTAAAATTCTTTTTTGTAAGTACAAAGATGATGGAAGAAAATTAATTTCTATCTTAATCTATAGGACCAAATGAGCAGTATGGTTTAAAAGATGATGTAGTGACAATAGTAGACAAGGTAAAGTTGCAGTAGCTTAGTCATCTGGAAGGATGAATGAAAGTAGACTGACTAACATAAATTTACAGAACAAATGTGTGCAATGGAAGAGTCGGCAAGTCGCCTGGAAAATAATGTGTACCAAAATTGGTGGGATATTAATAAAGGTGCGAATTTTAAAAATCGAAACGACGAGCCTGCATGAAAATACAGATGGATATCAGTGAATAGATATTTCCTTTAGATATTTACAAAGAGACACTCCAGGACGATCCAGCTATTCGATAAAACATAAAAATATGTAATTCTAATGTCAACTGTGACTAAATTTTAACCACCTGAAACTGACAAGCTTATGAAGTAGTTGAAATTAATGTCAACTGATACCTCTATGCATTCCTGAGAAAAGGATCTTTACAGGAGACAGATGGACACCAAAGTCATCTATGAAGGATCCTAGACAGAACTTTAAAACATATAAAATGAAATAGAGTTTAAACACTTAATTATCTTTGATATATATACCTCTAAATTGCACAGATGTACCCTCACCACTGATCAAGTCACTATTATATCACCACGTCCCACGGGTCCTGAACGAGCCACTATTTTATTCTTACTTTTCCATTCTGCTGATAAAAGGCAGTCGCATTCACATATAGTCAAACCTATAAAAATACAATTAATTCACCCTAAGGGTACTGAAATTTGTATATATGTATCTAAGTGTGAAGAATTTTTACCAATTAAATCATTAGCTGGTCCTAGAAACTCCCTCAGAATCGTGACTTCTCGTACCAGGAGGCCCTTCTTTGGTGAAACGCCCACCAACAGGTGGGGTCCCATTATGATTTCTTGAAATGTGAAACTGGTCTACGAAAATACAAACAAACACCAAAATATGTCTAAATTAATTAAATGAAATCTTAAACTGTTTTAATATACAGACAAACCAGAAACTTCAAACACAGATTATATATAATAGATTATTAACTTCTCCATTCAATATATATTCTATGTATGTTCTTCACTCCCTTTGAATTCACCACAGAACAAAAATATAGTGTCATTGAAATTAGTACCTATTTTTAAGCCTATTTATTTCATACCACTGAGCAATTGCTCAGAGAAGTCCATGTATTTGGGGATAAGCACTTCCACCGAATCTTCACTTCTTTTATATCTGCTTTCCACTCATGGAATCATTCTAAAGAGCGTCAGAATAAATGAGGCATACGCTGATTAGTTTTACATCCACAGGGGTGTCAGACAGGGATGTGTAGCTTCACCGAGGCTATTCAATCTATTCATGGTTAGCTGTCTGTATGATTTGAAAGAGTATGAGGTGGAGATAAGGATGGATGAACTGTTTGTTAAATGCCTCCCATGCCGACGACTAAATAATCCTGCGCTGTCGACATGCGGATTGCAGGAGACAGTAAATAAAATTAAGGATTCTGTTAAAAAAGGTGTGAAAATAAATGTCGATAAGATTGAGGTGATAGCGTTTGAAAGAGGCGAAAGCATGATTGAATGCGATATACTTATAGAAGGTTAGAAAGTCGAACAAGTAAATATTTGTATACTTGGGTTGTCTGTTTACAAATTATGGTAAACATAATAGAGATATCAAAAGGAGGGTGAATGCGGAAAATAAAATGAATGAGGCTTTGCTTGATATTATGAATAGTAAAGCGTCTCACGACAAGCGCGTTTGTCTGTTCACAATGGAATCTTCATCCTATGCTTATGTGTGGATATGGCGAAGCAAAAGTAAAAATGGGATCAATGCAGTGGAGATGCGATCGCTGTGTG